>PVKU01004053.1:0-158041 GCA_004027475.1 Anoura caudifer
AGGGGAGGGGAGGGGAGGGGAGGGGAAGGGAGGGAGCACCAAAATAAATGTAAAGCATCCATGCCAAGCTCTGCCCCATGATTTTCTCACTTAATTCCCATGGCCACTTAGTCTGTGAGTAGGAAGGCAGAGGCTCATAGAAGTGGAGTTGCATGCCTGTGACCATGAGGTCATTAGATGGTAGAGGCAGGTTTTGAACTCTAGTGTTTGATGCCAGACTGTGTGCTCATCCCTTGTCATCACAGTGGCCTTTATTGGGGATTGTGGCACAACTTAAAATATTATCTGTGTCTGAGAAGGTGTGACCCCTACTAATGTCACCAGTTATACTGCTATTCTTCTATTTGACCCCCAGGCCCAAGCTTGTGGGACCTTGTGGATGAGGGTCCTGTGCCATCTCTGGGAGAGATCCTCTGGCTGCCACACCTCGGCACTCAGCCGCCACCTACCTCCACACCACCACCAGGATCCTCATCTGCAACTGAACCAGTCCTCTCAGCTTAGGTCTTCCACTAAAGCACAGGCACACTATCATTGAAAGACAGCAGGATTACAGCTGAACAAAGCAGGCTTTCTTCGGGGCTTTATTAAAGCCTGGGTCTCTCACTAATAAGAGCCAAAGAGGCATAATCTCCATTCCCAAGGTGCCCTCACCTTGGTGCACAATTCCCAAGCACACCTCCCTCCCCAGATACACAAGCTACTGCCTCATGGGGCATTTCTGGGCCACATCCCCAAGGCCCCATATGGAAGGAAGCACATGGGCCCACTCCCTCAAGGGGTGTGAGGGGCATTGGCTTCCACCCCTTCATAACAGTGACTTTAACCAGTCCAGCCTGGGAGCCATGTCACAGTGACAAAGGCTAGTCTTCAAGTTCCTTGAGAGTTATCTAATACTGTTTAGTATTTCTAACAGTTCTTAATAATTCCCTTGTAGGCCATTTCTCTAGTGTTTCCTAGATTGATGGATAGATGGAAAAACAGAAATACAGATGAGTACATGAGTGGGTGAATGGTTGGATGGCAAGTTGAATGGTTGAATAGAAAGAAAGCAGGAAGGGAGGGAGGAAGGGAAAAAGGGAGGGATGGAAGGAGAATTCAGAGGTCTTCAACTTCAGGTCATTTGTTCTACTTAAGCTCATTCTTCCCATTCATGAAATCTCATTATACTTTATACAACCAAGGTTATGGCTTTTGAGGACACACCAGTGGGATGGTATATAGGGTTTTAAAAAATATTTTATTAAACAATATGTCATCCACTTGAGGTAGGGTAAAGAAAGGGTAAAGGGGAATACAAATTTAGATGTGGTTTTTATGAAGCTGATCATCAAACCATTCACTGTATCATATACCCGTGATTTAAAAATACATTTTAGCAAAAAAGCAAAATTAGAACACAGAGTTATTCCCCTTTTCAAGTGATTTTTCAAGAATAGGGTACCATTTGAAAGTAGCCTACACAGTGTACAGATACACATGGAATACTGGCTCTTCCACGTGCTGACCTGGGGTCTCCAGCAAGTCTTCTGACCTTTCTAAGAGTGTTGTCTCATCCACAAAGTGGAGATAATAATGCAATCTACTCAAAAAGGGACTGAATCAATGAGATGAGGTGTGTGAAGATCTTGACACAGACCATGGCCCATAGCTAGCACTCAACCAATAATAGCTGTTATTATTCTTCACTTTACTAAATGACTCCTTTAAATAGTAAAAACACTTTATGAATCTCTTAAAAGGTTTTATTTTTAAAAACATATGGGAGAATAAAAAGGAAAGTCTGCTCAAATCCTATCACTTACAATCATTAAAGAAAGGAGTGGAAATCACAGCCTCTTCTCCAATCCCACCCTCCATTACTTAAATGCCTTTAACATTTTGCTATGTTGTACTGCATCTCTATGGATGTACATACACATATCTTTTTACATAAAATCTAAATCATGCAATCCATGTTGGTCTAGAACTCATTTCACTTGATGATATGTCATGGAGAATGTTCCTGATCAGCTCGTTCAGATCTATCATGTTCTTTCAATCATTACATACAGGGTCCGGAAGAAGTAATGCCTGCTTAAGTGTGGTTGGTAGGGTAATAATATGGGTGTGTAATAATTTATAGTTTTAATTTGAACATTTTACCTAAAATGTTACATGGTATGCTTGAGTGTGATATTGTTATGTTACAGAATTACATGCTTTTAATTTTGTAATAAAAAAGGGGCATTATTTGTGCCGGACCCTGTAGTATTTCATGATACAAATGTGCCCTCACTTACAGAGCCAGCCCCGTACTGATGGATATTCAGGTTGTAAGCCTCATAGGTCTCAAGTGTGATAGGATGTGAAAAATCTTCTGCTTATACATTTTGTGCATACATGCCAAACACCTTCTTAAGAATTTAGGATTCGTTTTGTTCGAATTTACAATATAGCCTAACCTACATGATCAATAGATTTTATGGCTTTTTTCCTCCTATTTGGATGAACTATAATTGTTAACATCATCATTAGCTCAGTGTCCATGCCCAACAGGGCCCTAGCCCCATCACTCAAAAGAGAACATGTTTCTTATGGATTTGGGGGACTAAGGGGTAGAAGACTTCATTTTCCGTCCTGATTTTCCAGTCTTATCACCTTAGGAATGGTAGAGTACGAGGCAAAACTGACCATCTACCCTGGTAATAGCTTTCCTTTGCACACAGATCCCATCATATGCTCACTTCCCCGAAACAAATGTGTTGAGGTCCCTGAAGAAGCTCAGAGTCCCCTCTTAGTGGGGAAAGGCCTGTCCTACCCCGGCAAAGAAAACATCAAGCCAAGGGACATCCTTTTTTTTTAAGCACTGGGTACAGTCTGTTTGCTGAAGGAATAAAAAAGCCAGCACTTTGATAATGTGTCTACTCTTCTCACATATTTCAGTTGCTCCCCATTACTCATCAAAGCTTCATCTCCATGAACCAGCACTCAGGCTTCAACCACTTGGCTTCCTCTCCCAAAGGACTGGTCCAACTCCCTACTCCCCATCTTCCCAACTCACTGTGTACCCTTCCTGCCTTCCCCACTGCTCTCTCTGCTCTTGAAGGCGTTCAGGACCTAGTGCAGAGAGCACCACACCAAGAAGCCTTGGTGATAACAATTGTGTCTCTCTCTTATATTATTTTAATATTCATGATGCCTTTCATTCAGCCTTGCATTGCTGCTGAATGTTTGCATATATATGGCTTATGTCCCATTAGATGATCAGGTCCTGGAGGTCAGGGATCAGGCCACATGAAGCATTTTTTATTATCTACTGTTCCCTGTATAGAATAGGCACTTAATGCATATTTTTAAGTATTGCACTAAGTTAAAAACATGACTTCCAGCCACATTATTCATTTTTTGAGGCACGTTTTCTGGCTTTTCTAAATCAGTACCTAGCTGATTGGCTTTCTGCTCTGTGTGGAGGAGATTGGAGCAGGTAGGCTTCCCAAAACACTATGCTGCATTCTGGGTCTCCAGGAAAGCTGGGGCTGCTATGGGTGTGGTGCAAGAGTAGGTGTGGTCCTCAGCCAAGTGAGGGCAGGGGCAGCTGGGAGAGCCAGGTGGTTGACATATGGGAGGGAGCTCAGAAACATGTCACTGAGACTGTGCAGGCAATTTCCTCAGTTTCCTGTGTTGAGTTGTTCTGGCTGTCTGCCTGCAGAAGTGAAAGCTTTTCTGGAATGCTGCTGGAGTCATGCCACACCCTCCACCCTCATCCTGGCCCACCTTTTTCTGCTCCTACCCTTCCCACCCACTCCCACCCTGGCTTCTCCTCTTTCACTCCCACTTCCTTGCCACCCCAAAAGCCAGCATGCTGTCTCTTTTCTAACCAAGCCCTGAGCTTTTTGGAGCAACCTTGAGAGGCTGAGCTTCACACTGGGACACTTTGCCACACCCTTCAGCAGGGTGGCAGCCTGACACCGCTGCACTGCACAGGGGCTGGGAGCTCTTGCAAAAGTGCCTTCCATGCTTTTCTCCTCCCTCCCACTTTGGAAGAAACGCCCTTTAAGGGAGAGCTGATAAAGGGTCTTGTTGACCTTGTTGCTGTCAACTCAACTCTGCTAATTGCAGAAACGTCCCTCCACTACCACCCCAAACCCAGTATTTACAAATTCATCCAAAGAAAATTATCATGAGAGAACACATCCATCATCAATTTGTATGCTGATGTAGAGCCTGAAAAGGCTTAGATTCCATCGGACAGAAGGGTCTAATCCAAGGGTGATAGCTGGGGAAGGAATCTTGGGTTGGTAAACAGACCCTGCAGTATAAGGGAGCTTGAGGAAGGGGGAAACATTCCTGAATAGAGAAAAAGCCCCCACACCAAGGAGCCCTCTGAGTTGGTAGTAGCTCTGGCTGCAAAGGTCATTTTTTGGCGAGGGGAGAGGCTACTATTGCCTTCAGGTGAGAGGTCAGACAACCTGGTGCTGGGGCTCCATCCTTGGTCAGGACCTTTTTAGAGCAAAGGGCACACCTTTTGAAATGAGCACTCTGAGACTCTGGAGTGCACTCTGCATGGTACTAGCTCTTTGTGCGTGGATGAGTCTTTGTAGCTCTGCTCCTCATCTACAAGATGGCAAGACCAGATACAGGTCCCACCCAGCTCTGCAATGTCAGGACCTGCCTTTCTGCTCAATAGTGTAATCATCAGAGCAGCCAATCAATCCTTTCATAAATAGGGCTTTGGTGGAGGACAGGGGCTGGAGAGGATAGGAGATATACTTTGTGAAGGAGAGTTTCCGTGCCCCCAGCACCAATGCCCTAGCTTTTTCATGGGTCTCCAATGTGTAGAATGAAGATGGGGAAAAGGAAGCCACACTCACTACCTATCACTGAACTAGAGTGTTCACAAGATCAGAGCTCACCACCCTCACCCATATATTCATTGGAACCCTGCTGTCTGACTCACTTCTTTCGAGAGTTAGTGTTTTCCTGGCTGTCTTGAGAAAGTGTGGGATTAGTTTCCTGTTGCCGTTGCAACAAATTACCACAAACTTAGTGGCTTAATACAACACCAATTTATTATCTTACATTTCTGATGGTCCTAATTCCAAAATAGGTTTCACTGAGATAAAATCAAGGTGTCAACAGAGGCTATGTTCCTCTCAGAGCCTCGGAATGGGGGGCATCCATTTCCTTGCCTTTCCCATCTCCCAGAGACTGTCTGCATTCTGTGGCTCCTGACCACATGACTGTAAGCTCTGCCTTGGTCATCACATCTGCTCTGAGTAATCTGCCCACCCCGACTAACCTTCCAGCTCCACTCTTATAATCAACATGTTGTAACAGTGGGCTCTCCCATATAGTCCAGGGTAATCTCCCCATCTGAAGAACCTTAACTTAATGATATTTGCAAAGTCCCTTTTGTTTATCCATGCAAGATAACATAGTCACAGGTTTCAGGGACATCCTCAGGGGCCATTATTCAGCCTGTCTTCTGTGTGTTTGTCCCTGTCTATTCCTGAGTCACACTGTAGTGAACACCTCCACACACCTGTCCATGACCAATCCTTGCTCCTCAGTCAGAACTCCTCTTCCTCTAGAACACCCGCCCCAATGCCTTCCATCCCTCTTTTCTGTTTATCCCCCAAAACTCCCATCACACCAGGCTCTGCAAACACTTGCTCTGAAAATTCGGGAGTAGGAGGGCAAAATAAAAGCAGAGAGCAAAAAACAGTTTCTAAATGCATGATAGACATTATCGATCCTATGAATTTATTGACTACTGTTCCCCACAGGAACTTTCCTACCAGTCCATGTTTTCCCTCTGAGCCAGCCTCCAGGAACTTGGCTTGCCCCTCTTCCTCTCTGCTTAGTTATGACTCTTTTATACAGGTTAGGCTATTCACCCCGTCTCTCCATCCTAGGTTTACTTTTTTTAAAAGATTTTATTTATTTATTTTTAGAGAGAGGGGAAGGAAGAGAGAAAGACAGGGAGAGAAACATCAATGTGTGGTTGCCTCTCATGCGCCCACTACTGGGGACTGGGCCCACAACCCAGGCATGTGCCCTGACTGGGAATCAAACCAGCAGCCCTTTGGTTCACAGGCTGGCCCGCATTCCACTGAGCCACACTAGGGCTAGGTTGACTTTTGGCAATCTCAAATGTCATTAAATGCCTGCTAAACAGAAGGCCATGTCTCTGGGTATTCCATCTCAGTAGCCACAAAGAAATACCAGAAGCTTTGAAATTACATTTTTTTTTTTCTTTAACATGGGATGTCCTTCTTGCTAGTTTCAGCGATCTTATGGGGAACATTACCAAGATGTATTTGCAAGGCGTTCATAGTTAGTTTTGATGGGTATGAAGATTTATCTCCTTCCTAATTATGTATTCCTTTATTCAGTGTGTATTGAGCATTAACTGTGTCCAGGTGCCACTTTTGGCCTAAGGGTTACAATGATGAACAAGTTAAAGGCAGTCTCTAAATAGTTCATTTAACTTCAAGTATAAGGCACTTCTTCCCTAATTTTTGTCACCTTGACCATATTATGACAATGGTCCTCAAAGATTTCTCAGTCTCCTCTGTTATTTCTTAGATGGCAAACATGCATGCCAGCTGACTCTGTCCCTGCATAGAAACAGGAAAGCTAGAGGAAGGAGGGGCAGGAAAGGACCCATTGCCACGGTTGCAACAACCAAATGTAATGAAATTTAGAGCCCCCAGTGTTGACTGGGACCAGCCCTCATCAGGGCTTTTCACTGGGAAAGCCTTTGTCCTCTGTCTTAACTGGTTCTCAATTCTTTGGAAAGTGGGAATATGTGATGGATTAAAGGGCCTCTTCTCATTGCTCCTGTTGGTATAAGAAGAAAACATATACACGTTCTGAGAGCTTAGTTCAGAATAGATACAGTGAAGGGCCTGAAAGCAAGGTTTGCTTTGGCTAAAGCTCCTCTCAGATAATGGAGAGCCAACTATTCATTTTTCCCTGTAGACCTTCCAGTGTGTGCAGCAAACATCCTTGTTCCTGCTAGATATGGCTCCTAAACCCTTTAAAGCTTTAAAAATCTCCTGGATATTAGTGGTTGGTCTATTCTTTTCCCCAAAAGCTTATATAGGCATAAAATTTTTAAGCTGGAAGGGACCTTGGAGAACAGATGCATTATTTAATTTATATTTTTAATTTTCCCAATTCAACAACTTGGGAGAGATGAGTTCATCCACTCTGTTTCCCTTACTCCCCAGTCTGTTCCACTCACTGCCCTTTACTCCTGCCAAGCCCTGCTTCCCAGGCCAGCTCTCTCCTTAAAAACCATTCTCGGGTGCTCCTTGCTTTCCTGAAACACTGCCCACATGGATGGAGCTGAGGGTTTTCTCTTCTGTCCACGGTTCAAATGCAGCATAGCTTCATCTGCTCAGGTATCTTCAGTGGATGACAGAGGGATGGCTGTATACAGGGAGGGCCCAGCCTTTGTAAGTCAGGGGAGGAATCAGCTAGGAGCACTGCGCAGGGTGCAGCCTGCTAGCAAAGGCTTGGGAGAAAACAACTTAAGGTGCCTGATTCACTTCGGACAGTGAGAACTGAACAGGGCTGGAGGCTGCTTCCATCTGAACATTCAGCTTAGCAGAGGGAAAGCCCTGTCACCACAGGGTTATTCCCAGAGGAATCACAGGACTGCGCACACATTTGTCAGCACACAGCCTAATCCAAGATGATTCTCCAAAGGGAATCTGGATACCCATTTCTCTTTTAAAAGGAGAAGGGGCAGCCTGAAGCCAGAAGCTGCAAACTCGACCAACTTCTCATGCCCATGAGGCTTCTGTCCCCAGTGCAGGTTAGTGGCATGGGAAGGGATTGAAGGCACTTGCCCACTCTGAAGGACCTCCCCTTTCTGCATGAAGTCAGAACCTGCATGGCCCAGGCTGCCTTGAGATCCCATTCTGAGCCTTCCTGAGTTTTAGGTCTGAGAGCACGTTTGATTGTGGTGAGCCAGCCCTCTCGGAGAGCTGGGGCTGAGGCTGGGGCTGGGGAGACGAGCTGCTGAAGCCTCTGTCTGTGCCCCCATGGGGTTGTGCTTCATGTTCATCAAGCCAGGATTTCCTTTCCAAACCCACCTGAGCAGGAAAGATTGTTCCTAACGAGGCCTCAACCAGCATGCTGTCAGGTGTCGTGGCTTATGGCATTTCCTGGGAAGACAACTTCAGGACTCAAGCAGCATGAGCCCCCTGTGGTCCCAAAGATGTCCACATCCTGGTCCCCTACACCTGTGCACAGAGTACTTACAGGGAAGATTAACCTGGATTATGCGGTTGTCTGACTGTGATCACAAGGGCCTTACTATAGGGACAGAGAAACAGGAGGGCACTGTCAGGAGAGAGAGACTGAAGGCGCTATACCACTGGCTTTGAAGATGGAGGAGGGGCCAGCTGCCAAGAAGGCAGGGAGCTTTAAGGGGAAGGAAACAGACTCCCTTAGAGCCTCCACCATTGATACGGGCCTTTAACACCTTCACTTTAGGCCAGCGAGACCTCCGAAACTGTAAGAGAATAAACGTGGGCTGTTTTAAGCCACCAAGTGTGTGGTGGTTTGCATTAGCAGTTGTAGGAAAGTAAAGCATGCCCTAAGGAGGAGGAAAACAGAGCCAGCATTGGGGTGTCCTGCCACTTCGTAGGTAAGGATCGCTCGATGAACTGAGCCTCACTGGAAGTGTCCTCAGACCCCCAAACCACTGGATCCTTTCTTCAGGGCTCCACTTCCCTCTGCCTACCCATTGGACTGCCAAGCAGAGCAGCCATCCCAGCTATATAGCTGGGGGAGCAGGCCACTTCCTCAGGCTCTGCCAGGCCTCAGCCGCAGACCTTGACCTTGGACACTGCTCCTGCTGGGACCGCCTGATTCTGGCTCTGGGCCAAGCCTCTGCTGCCCTTGGCCCTGACCAAGCAGTGGTGCCACCTCAGGGCACTTCTGTTCTTTCCTCCTTGGAATTTCTCCATTTCAAATGGCAGATGATGATCACCCAGTGAGAAGAAGGTCAGAGGTCTCTAGAGAGGGTCTCTTACAGGTCTCAGTCCCCAGAGGCACATGCAGAAAACAGCTAATACTCTTTGCCGTTCTCTCACTTAAGAAGAATGTCCCCTTCATGGGGACCCAAAGTTCACCCCAAGCCTATCAGTTTGGATTCCCTTCCACAAGGATGATGACACATTGCTTAGGAAGGGCTAGGATCCAGCCTTGCCGATGAGCAGGCATTCCCTTCTGAGGCTCCACCAGCAGCTGGTGAAAGAAGATGAACATGAATAACGAGGACAAGGGAAGCAGTGACTCATTCCAGTGAGCGCTGAAGTCATGACTGGGCGTCTGAGGACTGCGTGGTGGGAGTGCACAGCATAGTCATCTGTTTTGCCCTGACAGATGTGCAATGTCATCTTATGCCACTCTCTTCTGGCAGGAAACAAACAGGGCATCTGCACTGGGTTCCTGAGGAAAGGGTGAGCATAATCAGGGCAGCTAGCAAGGGACAGTGCATTCCCTCCAGGCTGACAACAGTGGGGAGTTGTTGCAAACCTGACCAAAAGGGCCAAGGGGAGGGTGGGTCCCAGATGCAGAGAAGGGATGGAAAGGCCACATAGAGGAACTGGAGCAGATCCCCAGTAACTCATGGGCATGAGCTGGGGAAATAGGGACCCCAACAGACTTTCCCATCTAACACCCATGCTATAGTCTCCTGCTGGTGATCTCCATTGACCAGGCCCAACTGGAAACCAGAGGAGCAGGGAATTAAGGGTACACAGAGGGAAGAAGGTGAGGGTGAATTTAGACAGTTATGAAAGACATCAGCATGCTCGTTCTGCTCCAGCGCACTGGCCTCCTTTCTGTTCTTCAACGCACCCAGCTCCCTCTCACCTCTCAGCTCTGTTGTCACCTCCTCAGGGGAGGTTTCACTGACCCCTGAATCTGCAGTCATGGCACTAGACCTTATGCATCTTCCACAGCATTCCCCACAGGCTGCAATGGACTTGTGGCTGGCTGCTTACTCCTGCACTGGGGCTCTGTTTGACCCACTGGAATGAAAGCTTGGGTAGAGGATATTGTTTTTCTCAGTCACGTGCCTAGCAACTAGCAGTATGTCTGGTGCTTATTCTCAAACACTTGGTTGAACAGATCAAACTGAATGAGTGAATGAACAAAGGAAGGAAGGAAAGGAAGTCTAATGGACGAGTAGGAGTTATCCAGGTAACATCATACCAGAAAGCTACCAGAAGTGGCAGAACACAGCCAGGATCACCCCAAAGTCACAGGGCTCTCTGTCCACTGGGCTTCCTTGACTCTGTGCAGCTCTGTCCCCACGGCAGTGTGTTTTCCCTCAGTATTCCCCTGCCTTTAGGCTCCAAGAAGGTACTTGACTGCCCCCCCACACACACACTGTTTCTTATAAGACAGAGAAAGCTAAGCCTTGGTTGTAAAGAAATGGCACAGCCATCACAGTCGCATGCTGGAACTGTGCACAATTGTGTGTAACCTTATAGGAGTTTAGGGTCTGTGCAGATGCAGCATCCAGGACAGGATGGAGAGCGTTCCAAGGAGACCCTCATGGTAGGACTTCTGGGGCTATTCCAACCTGAGATGGTCATCTCATTCCAAGACAAGTCAGCTGTGGGGAGTGAAGGACAGGGTGGGGCAAAAGTAGGTTTACAGTTCTTCATATGGAAAATTACAGAATAATACATAATAATGCAAGAATAAACTCTGTGTTGTACATACTGACAACTATAAACCTACTTTCACCCCACCCTGTCAATTCAAAATATGGAGCAAATAAGCATATAAAAAGATAAACATAGCATTCAAGAATTAGAGATAAAAATGATTTTAAAGTATTTATAACAGACATAAATATGAAATGGCATTGATTTTAATTGAAATAGAAGAAACCATACACTTAATAACACATGAGATAAAGCAGGAGATAATAAAATGACAGACTGAAGATGTTTTTAATGGCATGGTAGCTTAAGAAAAGCAAACAACACTAGAATTGGCACTGGAAATGGCAAGGAGCAAAACAGATTCCACTAAAAACAAAGTCACAGGGATATGAAGGACAAGCAAGAGGTACTCCCCAGAGGGTGAAGCAAAAAGGAGCAAGAGATGGAAGTGGCCAGAGCAAAGACCTTGGGGCTTAAGTTCAGAGAGTAAAAACCCACATACAGTTCAAGGAGGCTCTTGACAAAGAGAAAAGGGAACTCACTTCTTTAAATGGAATTGAATCAATGTAAAGGGTAAAATAGAATAGGGTAGAGGAAAACTTTCCTGATTTTAGAAAGACTTAAATGAGTAGATGGAATGGGATCCCCAGGTTCAATAAGTTATTGAATTTATTTTTTAATTTCAAGGTTGAAGAAAGAATTCAACACATGTCCAGTCAAGGAGCACAAGTTAGATTTGCCATGGAGATCTCTAGAATGTAAGATGATGTAAATTCCAGAAGAGAGAAGTATTTAAAAATAATGATAATTTAAGAGAGAGAGAGATGCTATACCAGTTAGGGAAAGGTTTTCACCCAAGAACAAACCAGCCACCCAAGCTGTTGTCTTCTTTTCAGGGCAACACGAAGACTTTCTCAGATATGTAAAAATTCCAAAAATGTGTACCTGACAACCAAGAAGAGATGAGTCAGAGAGCTCACGAGAGAAGACTGTGGCACTCCTTAAACACACAGGCCTAAAAAAATTGTTATCAACACAAACACAAAAACAATCCAAATTTTATGATCCTTGAGTGCAAAAAAAAATCCTTATAAAAAATACAATCATTTATCAATATTAAACAGGGTCAAAATTTGATAGTCTATCATGGCAATTATCAACCAGTGTGTCGCAAGAATTTTTAAAACATGCAATACCTGACTATTTAGTTGGGGGCACTGACCTCTTTTCCTTTAGACTGTCAAATAAAAAAATGACCACAGTCAACACAACCATAGTCATCCAGTGTGAATGAATGAAAATCATACCTATTTTTTGTTAGATTGGCAAAAAGTACATTTTTTTGGCATCCTACAGAATTTTAGTAATTAGTTTATGCAAGATGAGAGGTTGGAAATCGATGGACTAACAGGTAAATCTGGGAGGATGAGAGAAGATGTTAAAGTGATAACATTTTCCTCCTATAAATAAGTAAGATATTAGGTACCTTTTCATTATGGATTTTGGAAATATAAAAAATATATAGGTTTGGCAATATTTATGAAATTGAAAGTAACTACTAGTAGGACTAAAAATAAAATTATGGGGAGAAACAAAACATGGTCTGATAAAGCTAAATGTGAAATAAGGATCAAGAAAACATAAAAAACAGAAAGCAAAATAATAACAACATTGATAAGGCAAAAATAAGAACAAGCCAGGTATAAGATAAGGATAAATGGATTCAAGTAGTATGGAAAAAAAAAAGAAAGAAAAACAGACTTTCAGAAGACTTTCAGAAATAAAGCTTCACTTTGTTACCTACAAGAAATACACCCACAGCGCAATTACTTTAAAAATTAAAAGGCTGAAAACTGGACAGAAAAATACCAGGTGATGTAGAAAAAAAAGAAAACAACCAGTGGTGCACAGAATTCAAGTGATAAATCATGTGTAGGACACAATCATTTTTTATTGATGAACAAATAATCTGTAATGAAGATCTAATAGACCTATCTCTTCATGCAGATAATATCACATCAAAGTATATAAAGCCAAAAGAGTTGAAACTGAAGAAAAAACAGAAATAATAAGCCCATAATAATATTTCTGGAGCAATCAGGAATTCAAAAAGTAAATAAAGCCACAATTATCTGTATAAATATTTAATAATTAAAAAAATGTATATCACTAACCTACAAAGAGGTCAAAATACTTTTTCTTGTGACCATGGGACATTTACAAAGTTTGACTATATACTGAGCCTTAAAGAATACATGAGTGAATTGTCTGAACAAAAATGAATGAAAACAAATGAATTACCCATTCATCTCAGAATTTAGAAAGATACAATTAAACAAATCCTTGGAAATTAGAAGGTTATAATTTATAAAGATAAAAGGAGAAATTAATAAAGTACAAAGCAGAATGAATTAACTGACCTAAAAATTGTGGCTTAAACAAAATATAAATAAATATCCAAAAGGACTATCCACATTATTGAGAAGGAGCTAGGGAGAAAGATATGCATATACCATGCATATCAAAATGATATCAGAAAGATTTGCATATCAAAATAAGGACCAAAATAGGATAAGAAGTCATGGATGCAGAAAACAGATTTTTTTATATATTCACAAAAAGAATAATTTTCTAAACAGCAAATTATCAAAATTGACTTTTTAAAAAGTTTAAATGACTGAATAGGTCATTTAAAAAATCATAGAAGAAATAGAAAAAAATTATCAATTGCCCTCTAAAAAGAAGTGGAGCAGAGATAAACCTGCAGGCAATGTTGGAACCTTATGCTACATAACATTATCAAAGAGTTCCCATTATGATGTTCACTTTCCAATTGAAAGAGTTTGTTATTTTACCTTCCTCTCCCTGATATCCCTCCATAAGTATGATCAGTGGGACAAAATCATCTTCTACTCCCCATGAGTTAAAAACAGACATAGCCGTTTTTATTACCAGGACAGGTTCAAAAGAAGGAAAAAGTGCCCTGGGAGGAGAAATCAGCTTGCACAAAGAGGAAGGCATAGGCCTGGCGAAGCCCTGGCGGAGGAGGGGAAGGGACCTGGAGACTGCAGCAGAGGACGTTTGGGGTGCTCACTGAATGCACCCTGGGCAATCAGGGGAGCTGTCTTTGCCAAGAAGCCAAGAGAAACCTATTGGTGGTCACCCTGGGAAAGCCCTGTGGGTGCACTTGTCCTGGGACCCTCAGCATCCAGGCCGTTGGTGGAGATGCCCTCTCTCATGAATTACTTGCAGTTGTCTTTGCCAGATCCAAGGCACAGAGATCCAGGATATATTAGAAACCTCAGGAAATGGTGGTGGCCCAGAGCTCTGGCCCAGGTGTGCAGCCTTGTGCCCCTGCACCCTGGGCAAGACTTCTCTGTGAGAGGAGAAAGGGAGTTTCCACACAATTATTCCAGTAATTGTCATAACAAACCACAAGAATGAAGGGATTCAAGTTGATCCCATTCCTTAGTGACAGGAAGGGGCAAAGAGGTAGGAGGGCTGCTTCGCCAGCACTTTTTAAAGAACACGCCTTCCAAATGCCTCTGGATTTGTGTTTTTCATTCAGATTGGATGTGCTAAGGCATTTTCATTTTGCTCCCTCTCCCACCCTACCTTCCTGGCAAATTCCATCCCAGTACTGTTGATTTCTGTCTTGCGACCATTATGGAAATCTGGCTTCATTTCTCCTCCTAATTTATGATCTTGTTAACATGCCCGCATGCCAGATGGTCCTGTTCTTCAGGTTGGGAGATAATGAGATAAACAAAAATTGCTGTAAGAAGCAAACAGGGGGAGGTTTTTTTTTTTTCTTTTTTCCTTGAATGGGCCTCTCTTCATTTCTACACATGTGCTTGGGAGGCCTCTGCCTCAGCTCACTGTGATCCCCCAGCAGGTGAGAGAGCTCACTGGAACACAGGTGGCCACCAAGAGGTGACTTATTCATCTCATGCCCTGGAATTCTGTACCAGAAAGTGACAGGGCCTCAGTATCTTGGTATCACCCCTCTCCAATCAGCGCCTAGGCTTGAACCTGCTTGTCCTCCATAGAACTGTTTGCTTAACACTATCCCAGCACTTAATATGTGGAACATTCATTCTTTCTTTTTCTTGTGACTACTACTCTGTGAGCTCCCTGGGACCACAGACTTACTTGTCTTTTTCCTCTGAACCCAGAATGCCTAGCACAGGGAAGGTATGATGCATAGTTGGTAGATATTCAACAAATAATTCTGAAACACCTCTTCTATAAATATGCTAAAGAGAAACAGGAGCTGAATGAATAAATATACACTACAAAGTGGAACAACCAGCAGAATCAATCAGATGGGCTGTCAGAAACCCCTGCCCTGGATGGGCTCTGTGTGCCATTACCTTTAAGGCCCCCACCCATGCCAACAGAGACACTGCCCAAAATGAGACCAGAAATAGACACATTGACCAAGAGTTTCCCATCATCCTCCCTTCACCCTGAACTCTGGCATCTGGGTCCTAGGAGAAATCTCAAGGGGCCTTCTCATCTACCCCTCTTGTGTCTCCATCTGCTGCACTCATACCTTTCCAGGAAGGTGGCTATCCAAACACCCACTACAGAAGGAGCATGGAAGAAACAGACTGTTGCTGAGTTTACACCAGTAAACCAAGTCACTCAGTGAGCTGTTGCCTTGCCTGGGGTGGGGGTGGGGGTGACTCACTAGTCCAGGGCCACGTCTGGTACACCTGCTTTTGTAAATACAGTTTCACTAAAACAGAACCATGCCATTCATTAATATATTTCTATGGTGGCCTTCCAGCCATGATGGCAAATTTGAATAATTGTAGCAGAGAACATACAGCCTAAAATATTCACAACAGCCCTTTATAGGAAAAGTCTGCTGAACACCAATTTAGGGAAAACACAGGGAGCTCTGTTTACCTACAGGGCTTGCAGAACATATCACCACCTTCACTATCCGGAGGCACCAAGAGCCAGGGCAATGAATGAATGAATGAAAGAATGAATGAAGCTCCCAATTGTAGCAAAGTTCCTTCCTCCCTCCTTGGGCACCAAGAAAATAGTACAATCATTGTGCCTGAAAGTTGGGGTAGAAAGTTGATTTCTGTTGTTGTTTTTCATTATTTGAAAAAAAAAAAACAACTTTCCCACTAGCTTATCATTATTAACCATAAATTGTTCCCCCTGGGAATGATGCAGGATTTGATTGGGAGAAGGGCTGGGGGCAAGGGAAGGGCCAGCTATAGTCTTGTCCTAATCTAGCTGTGTACCCAGGAGATATCATTAAAGCATAGAGAGCAGGAAAGAAAAGCAGCCCCTTATGGTAATCCACCCTGGAGATCAGGCTTGGGCCAGAAAAATGTGCTCATAGAGTTCCAAATAACAGGATTAGCCTCAGCCAGTGTACTAATGCCCCTCTTTCTAAGACAGAAAGCATTTCAATTTAGCAATTTGCTAATGCCAGGGCCCTTTTGTGAATATGGTCTTTGGTCTGACGGTCTCTTTTGAATTCTAGGTTGGAGTAAAATTAGCTTCATTGCCCCTCCTGAAAACCTGGAGTCTTATCTTAGGGATGTGACCCTTCTTGATAGCAAATCACAGGTGATATCTCACCTTCAGACCAGATGCCCCGAAGGCCATCAAGTGCCTCTCAGTGATGATTATTAGGAGCCTGACTACCTGTTTGCCAAAGTTGCTAAAAGGCAAAATCTCATTCAAAAATTTCATTTGGAGTCAAGGGCAAAGGCCTGTCATCAGATCAGTTTTTGTTTTGGCAGACAGCCCTGGGACTAAAGAATGCCACGTGGAGAAAGAGTGTTATGTCACTATTGGAGAAAAACTTTCCGGACTCACAGTCTCATGCTGTGAGCCCTCAGTTTTCTGGACAAGCAGATAACTAGAAGCTGCACACAGTAGCTGAACAGTGTCCAATAGCTGGCCCCAAGGAAGATGGGGTGCTCACAGTTTATAGGCTGTAATTGTTGGTAATAGAGTGGTCAGAATCATCATCTCTAGTTTTGGGAAGGGTCCTTCAACACTGTCTTGTTCATTACATTCATAGACTAGTCAATGAAGGTGAGATGACTTCTTATAGCCAAGATTAGAATTCCTGCTCCTTTAAAAAAAAAACATTTTATTTATTTATTTTTAGAGAGAGGGCAAGGGGGGAAGAGAGAGAAACATCAATTTGTGGTCACCTCTCGAGCACCCACTACCAGTGACCTGGCCCACAACCCAGACAGGTGCCCTGACTGGAAATTGAACCAGTGACCCTTTGGTTCACAGGCTGGCTCTCAATTCACTAAGCCACATCAGCTAGGGCAGAGTTCCTACTTCTTAAATCAACCTTTTTTGTTAATTTATCACACTGCCTCTGTATTATAAGGGCATCTCTGCCTCTTTGCCTCTCTTTCAACTGTCAGACTGGACTTAAAAAAAATAAAAGAATTTGTGGCCATATTTTACTGAAAAGTCTTGGGGTGCTGGAGTTCAGGCATGACTGGATCCAGGTATAGAGGTGGTGTCATCAGTATTCTCTCTCTCTATCCATATCTTTGCTTTGCTTTGCTCTGTGTCAGCTTCTTTCTCATATGGGCTCCTTTACATCCTTCTGGCTAGCCACCTCAGTAGAGAGTGCATACTTTCCAGAGATGTACACTGAAGTCCCAGGACTGATGCTCTTGGGCTCTGATCAGCCTCACTTGATTTATGTGCCCAGCCTGCATCTGTTGCTGCAGTTGGGATGTCAAACTCATGTCCACTCCCAAAGCCACATGGACAACAAATGGGAAATGGCTGATTCCCCAAAGAAGAGTCAGGGTACTGTTCCCAGAGGAGGGATGGGAGACTCTGGAGACCGGAGTCAGCAATATCTATGTTGCTCCCTGACAAGTCTGTCTCAGAAGCTGTCTTAATTCAGAGTGTGTTAATCCTGGTTTGGAGCCTTCTTATTCGGGTTCTCCTCCGTGCTCACACCCCTGGACTAGCTGAGAAGTCTCTTCCAGATCTCCCCCTGACCCTGATCTAGCTTCACTTGCCCTTCAACCCTGAGCTACATATCCTTTCTTTTTTTAAATATATTTTTAAACATTTTATTTATTTATCTTTAGAGGGGAAGGGGAGGAGAGAGGGAGAGAAATATCAATGTATGGTTGCCCCTGGTGCATCCCTTGCCAGGAACTGGCCTGCAACCCAGGCATGTGCCCTGACTGGGAATCTAACCATGATCCTTTGGTTCACAGGCCCGCACTCAATCCAATGAGCTACAACAGCCGGGGCCATATCCTTTCATTGACTCCCCAAATCATTCCCTCCGGTTAGAGAGAAGTCCACCCCAGACAAATTGTTAGCCTCCTATCCACATGCTTTTGAGGACCCAGACATTTTTCTGTTCACATTTACTTTCTTGTTTTTTTTCCTTCTCCCACCTGACTGCTGAGTCCCTGCCTTCCTCCCTTTGCACTGTTTTTCACAAATCCTCCAATCTAATCAACTGAATTTCTGGAGTGACTTATCTGTCATCACTTAAAAATGTCTCTCCCTTGAGTATTCAGATTTAGTCTTATTTACATATAATAATAACATAGTGTAGTTAAATATATTTTCTGTAATGTGATGTGGTGCTTTATAGTTTGCATCTCATTTGTTCTTCAAATTAATCCTGCAAAGTAGGCAATGGCCCCATTTGTCAAGTGAAAAAAACAAAAACAAAAAACAAACCGGAGAGTTCAGCATGCCAAAGGGTAGGCATAAGAAGCCAGGGTGGGAGCGGACAAGTGGCAGATGCAGGACTCAAACATCAGGCCAGCGTGCTACTTTGCAACTACACAGATGCTGAAGAGGCTAAGCACTGACAGTGGTTCTCAAACCAGGACACTTTTGTTCCCCTGAGGGCTTTTGGCAATACCTGCAGATACTTTTGTGTAGCACAATGGGGGAGGGATGGGGAGGATATCAATTTGTTGGCATCTCTCAAGTAGACATCAGAGATGCTGATAACATCCTCTAATGCACGGAACAATGCCACCCACCCATCCCCACACACCGCAAAGAATTATCTGGCCCCCAAATGTCAATAGTGCGGAGGTTGAGAAACCCTGGCTTAGGAGTATACACAGATAAGTGTTTCCATCCATAGCCCCTGTCTTCGGCCACAAGCATGCCAGACCAGCCGTCACAATTATTTCTTCTTTATCAGAAGGGGGTTGGACATACACAGGCCAGCATACAAGGAGCCACGGGGGGGCTGAAGGATACCTCCTCTTTCCATTTGTTCCAGTTTTCACATGACCAAGGCCTTGGCCTGTGCTCATATTTAAGGAGCAAAAAGACAGAATAGATGCATAGCTCTAGGCTGTGGTATTCACGAGAATGTGGTGACAGAAGGAGGGAGAGGAGAAGAGATGAGGATGGATGCAGGAGAAGGGGAGAGCAGGAAGGATGTCTATACTTGGGTGGAATGAGAAGATCAACACAGGCAAGGAAGGAAGGAGGGAGGGATGGAGGCCCCCACACAGCTTCTGTAAGCTTCAGGGAGTGTGATTTTAATGGGAGTCTAATTAAGTCAGAAGCAGTTCCAATTATTCACACTTTGCTCCCGTGGTGTCTGAGTCCACACACTTTACTACCCTTGAGAGGTTCAGCCAGCAGCGGTGACTATGGGCCCATATCCACTGCGGGGAAAGGGGAGGGCAGCCTGACCCCCAGCTGCAGGTGGTCAGGCCTAGTCGGAGGCCTTCCTGATGTTCCCATCTGGTTTCCTCCAGATTGTGCATGAGTAGTGGTGGTAGTGGGAACACAGAGGAGCATCTGTTGATGAATTTTGTGGGGCTGAGAAGCCCAGGGAGACATGTTCATCCAAAGATACATTTCAGTTTTTATGACCTCATCCGTTCAGATGATGTCCCAGTGAAAAGAAAGAGTTCATAGGTGGCTTTGAGGCATGTGCAGAAAACCTTGCCAGGTGCTCCCAGGAGAAGTAGGACAAGTGCAAATGGAGGACTCGCACCCAGGACTCAGGACTCCTAGCCTCTCTGACCACGACAGGTGGGAGGGGATCCTTCTGGGTTCCTTTGGAGTCCTTTCAGCCCAGTGCCACTGTCTCATTGGGGAGCAGTATCCCAGCATCAGGATTCTCTGGGACTAAGCTAGGGCCAGGGCAGTGAGGAAGGAGGGGCCGACTCAGCTAGCTAACCTACTGAGTGACCTGGAGGGAGAGACCTATTGCCAGCAGGATGAACCAGGAAAGCTTTCCATTATTTCATGGAAATAATGACCTTTGGTGAAGATTATGCCAGTAGGATCTGGGTCTGGTAAGGGAGAATTTTGAGTAAATGGAGCCCTGGGTGTATGGAGCAGTAATGGGAGGAAGAGCTGGAAGGGCCCACTGAGCCCAATGTGCAGGTACTTAAATGTCAACTCACAGATTAGTGTCCAGTATAGTGCAATTCAAAGGAAATTATTACACGTTTCAGGACGTGAAGTGTGATGTGATTAGATTTCTGGACGGGAGGAGGGTGTATGGTGGGGTTGGGGAGGGCCATCCTGCCTGGATCTTCTCGTTCTGCTTGGAGTTTTGCAAGAAAGCCCAATAAATGAGGGATGAGCAGTATGAAATGCCAAAAGGCCAAAGAAGGTTGAGAGTACAGATTCCAAAATGTTTCGCTTCTTATTATTGGATTATGGTCTAATTGCACCAGTCACTGCAGGAGCACTAAGCTGAACAGCCCCTGACACTGACAGGTCAGAGCCATCGGTGCATTGGCCAGCAAGCTGCCCAAGCCTTGGTGATACCTAGAAGGTGACCTGGCTTAGGAATCAGAAAGACTTCAAGTCAAAGTCTCAGCTTTCCCTTTACTACAGTGGGAATGTACTGGGGGTAAATAGCTTAACCCATCTAAGCTGCAGTTTTGTCATCTATAAAATTAGGGTAGTGATGGGCACCCTTCAAGGTCATTGTAGGAGTAAGCACACAGAAATGTCTAGCATACATCATGGTGCCTGGTGAGGGCTCAGTAAACCCTGTGTGTTCTCTCCACCCTGCCGCATTTGCAGCACACCACTCTATGCATCCAGACCTGGAGTCCCTTCACCCAGGTGTCCCTTCCCCTGATGAGAGGCCCAAGAAAATGCAGCCTCCTCCCCAAAGCCCAGTGCCCTGCATGCACACCCTCCCAAAAACAGACTCTAGCTCAGGGGGTCTTTGTGTTCAGGCAGTATTGGGGTTCCCAAGTCCCAAGCCCCACTTCCCTTCCCCCTCTTCTTTTGCTTCTTCATTATTACACACTGAACTTTCTTCACAGGCCTCCATTCCTTTCTAGTGTCTTCTATCCCACAATCTCTCTCAATCATGCCAACCTCCATTGTAGAACTCTGTCATTGGTCAGAAGGAAAGTGGGAGGTCAGCCCGTCTACCCTCAGCCACCTTCTGGCAAGTGGGGACCCTTCCCTGATCCCCCAAATGCTAGTATTTATTTGACTTTTCTATGAATGTAAAGAAAGTTCAGAAAGCTCTGGCTTTGTTGTGAGTTCAGGGGCCCTCCCTCGTCTACACCACAGGTCATCTCCTGATCACTGTGGCCACTTAGCTAGTCAGCTAAATGTGATTCCTGCAAAGAAAAAAGCAATTGCCACTTGTTAGGCATCTCTCTCTCCAACTACCGAAAACTCCATGGTTCAAGAGAAGTCACAGGTCCTTCACCTGAGACCTGTCAGCTGGGGCCAGGCACACAGGATGCATTGCATACCGATCACGGATCAGCATGATGCCAAAGCAGGGGAGGCATCTTAGGGCAGGGCATTCCTAGCCTCCTCAAGCCCAGAGCCTGTGGGCTCCTCCCCCAACCCCACGACAGTGGACAGGGCAACAGTCCGTCAGGGACCCTGGCCTTAGGGCTTCTGTCAGGTGAAATGGAAAAGGAAATAATGTTTCACTGCATGGAAAAAAAATCACTCAAAAATGTTTCCTTTACTGAATCCTGTTCTCCCTCTTATTTTGCCTTTACTTGTTCCTTTTTTAAAAAAAATAATTTCTCCTTTGAGTCAAAAATTATTTCACTAGAGAGGTGGTGATTAAATCTGATGATTATGAAAAATACCAATTAAGTCAGGCTGCACAAGCAGGAGTCAGTCCTCATTCCTGTCCTCACTGGAGACAGCCTCAGCTGGAGCTCTGAGCTCTCCCCACAGTGTTGCCAGTGGAAATGAGGTCCTTCCATAGGGTCGAGAGGAAAGCACTTCCAGGGACCCATACATGGAAGGCTGAGGGATTGTGGTAAGATTTATTGGGATAGAAATGGAAGGCTGCCCCCAGGTTCCCAGTGTCTCATCTCCATCTATCCTACTGTGGAAAAAGTCCAGCTCCCCCCGGCCAGACACATAAACCATGCTTCAGACTCCAATTGCAATTCCAGGTTGTCACCTGTGCTTCTGGTCCACCAGCTTACATGGGAGGTCCCTATGACCCACCCTTCCCCTCAGATCTGATAAATTTGCTTGAGTGGCTCACAGAACACAAACATTTTACTTACGAGATTAGCAATTCATTATAAAGTGATATAACACAGGAACAGCCAGGTGAAAGAGATGCATAGGGCAACATCTGGGAAAGGGACTGGAGCTTCCATGCCTGCTCTGAGCAGTCCCCTCCAGGTACCTCCACGTGTTCACCAAACAGGAAGCTCTCCAACCCCCTCTTGGGTTATATGGAGGCTTCATTACATAGGCACTAGTGATCAAATCATCAGCCACAGGCAATTGATTCAACCCGTACCCCACTCCCCTCCCAGTAGGTCAGGGGGGTTCTTCTGGCAACCAGCCCCCAACCTGAGATGAAGTCCAAAATTCATCTTACTAACATAACGAAAGACATCTTTGTCACTCTCCTCTTAGTAAATTCCAGGGTTTTAGCTCTGTGCCAGAATAGGGAAGAAAACCAAATATATATTTCTTATTATAAATCACACATCACAGAGGGACTTGAACAAAGCTGAGCAGGTGATGGGCTGACCTGGCAACAGTGTCAGTTTGGATTCCTCAGGCTAAGCTGGTGGTACTTGGCCATGATTGTGCACTAGGATCATCTGTGAAGCTTTTAAAACTCTCAGTCCTCAGGCTGAAGTCTAGATCAATTAGGTGGAGTTGCAAGCCAGTCGTTAATATCATTCAAAGCATCCTATACAGCCAAATTAAGGATTCGTGGGATGGAGGATGACATACTTTTTGATCAGGATGATGAACCATTCTGAGTTTTCCCAGAAATGAGGTGTTCCTGCAACATGGGAAATTCAGGGCTAGAACCAGGACAGGTCTGGGTAAGGCCAAATAAGTTGGTCTCTCATAGATTTCACAGAGCTCTGCCTGGGAGAAACCATAGGGTAGAAGCATCTTGTCCACTGTAAAGTCTTTGGGGTATATAATCAAACAACAGCATGAGTCTTGACATCAGAGAGCCAGGCTCCATCACTTATTAGCTCTGTGACTTGGGTGAGCTGACTTCTCTACAAAATACTTACCTTTTCTCTCTCCTTCCTTCTCACCTTCCCACAGGGGCGTACATCGAGCTGCCTTTAGTGGGCTATGTTCTCCAGCACATGTGTCCAGATGGAACCAAGTTCCACAGAGGCCAAGAGACCTGGGGACTCTTGATAGGTTGCCAGAGAAGCACAGTGGGTGGGAGAGAGGTAGAGATGAGGAGGTCTGCCCATGTCCAGGTGACAACCAGCCTGTGGGTGTGCCCTGGGCCGTCGTGCCCGCCTTCTCTTGGCTCCTTCCCACACTGGTTACCAGGATTTAGCAAAGAGGAGCCCTGTGCCCAGGATCTTTCCTCAGGCCTCCTATGAGAGCAGCTGCCAGCTTCTCCATCCCTAGTCATGCCCTTGGCCTGCCCATGTCCTATGAAGACTGCCAGACAGTAAGGACTTTGAACTCTCTTCCACTGTTGCTGATGTCAGTGTGGCTACCACACCATCCCCCAAGAGTTAAGTGAATGTGTTGGCTCATATGTTTTGGGTTCGCATTCTCTCAGCCCCTTCAGTTGCCAACCACCAGGGGGTTGATTTATCTATGAAATGTGTAACAGTTGTGCTGTCTGGATGCAGGCCAGACTTTTAAATCACACAGTTAGAAGCAGAGGGAAAGAACTGTCAATTATTAAGGAAAGATGCATCTGGAAGATTCCAAAAGACCTCTCCCAGAGTGCATATTTCATGTCTGGTCCATGCCCCCACTCGGCCAGAACAAGGCCTGAAGTTGTGACTGAAAGTCCGTGTATCCATCCATCCATCCATCTACCCATCCATCCCATAAGTGTTTATTGATGACCTACTATGTACCAGAAATGAACTTGTTCCTGCTATTCTGGTACTCACAGTCTATTTGCAACAAAACTTAAGATTTTCTTGGTGTCATCTCTTGGAAACTGACTGGATCTCTCTTGCTAAGCAAGGGTATCTAACCTGGTAATATTTCCAGGTCCAGAGAAGGAAGCCCCTTCTCTTTATCACTGCTTTTCTCCCAACTGTTCCTCTGCCACCTGGAACTTCTTCAACACCCTTCAGTACATCCCCGATGAAACTTAAAATCAAGCTATCTAAGAGTTAGCAAGGCATTGCTCAAGCCCAGGATACAAACTCAAACAGTACAAGAGTTAGGCATAGCATGAGATGAAGTGGGATAGGTGGAAAACCCTAAGGAGTGGTGGGGATTGTGGCAAACTGGAAGCATAGTCCCATTTAAAGGAGCCAGCCAATTACTTACCTTCCTCCAGTCATTTCCATGTGGGAACGCAGATCCTGTGTGACTGTAACTTCTCACTTTTCAAGAAAAGTCAGGAATCCAGGTTTTGTGAATAATTTCCTAACTTTTAAAACAATGAAGGCCAGCCCTGGCTGGGTAGTTCAGTTGGTTAGAGGGTCATCCTGATATGCCGAAGTTGTGGGTTGGATCCCCAATCAGGGCACATATGAGAATCAACCAATGAATAAATAAAAATTTTTAAAATAATAATAAAAGCTCTGGCTGGTGTGGCTCAGTGGATGGAGTGCTGGCCTGCAAACCAGATGGTTTAGAGAATGGGCTAGTTTCTGTGACTGTTAATTCTACTAAGACTGCATATACACTCATTCAGTGCTTTAATAGGGAGCATTGCCTTACATTAGTTCCTACTAAACAGTGCTATGAACATTTGCAGTGTCTGCAATCTGAGATTAAGGTGGAGAGCTGGGCAAGTTTGCCCCAGCAGAGGGGAGCTGACCTAATGCCATATGCATGCCCTCTTCCCCTCCTGCCCTCTGTCCCCAGCCCCTCACAGACTGCATTTTGGGGTGGCCTAGAAGCCCTTCCTGACTTGCAGGGGGTATCAGAAGAGGCAGCTTGGAAAATCAGCCTTGTCAAGCCCCAGAATATTTATCTGTGGAGTGAGAGTGTGAGGTTGCAGAACTCCAGGGGGCACTCTTCACATTGTAGTCTCTGTGAATGTGCTTCTGTCTGCAATAGTGCATGCACAGCCCATGTGCTTATATGCAGCAGCCCTGGAAGGGAGGGATCTTGAAACATGGGTCACCTGACTTTATAGGTGAGTAAACCGAGGCACAGAGGTGAACTGACTTGCCCAAGGTTCCATGCAGTTTATAGGTGAGTAAACCGAGGCACAGAGGTGAACTGACTTGCCCAAGGTTCCATGCAGTATCAGGTGGACACCCCCATTTGATACACTTTCCCTGGTTTGTTCAAAAGGCCAGTGCTTCGTTTGTGCACAGCAAAGACATGTAGGTAGGTAGTCACTGGTCCAAGTGTGTGTGTGTGTGTGTGTTGTGTACACATACACATCTCCATGTGTACACATGTAGCCACTGGATGTGTCCAATGTGGTGTCCACTAAGCACATGTGGCAATTTAAATTTCAATTAATTCAAATATAATAAAAATAAACTTTCATTTTCTGAATTGTACCAGTCATATATAAAGTATTCAGTAGCTGTGTGTGACTAGTTCAGAAGTTTTTTCTGGGTGAATATAGCTGAACTAGAGATTATACCCGAGTCTACAGGATTACTGGGTGGCAAGGCAAAAAGACTTGTTTTTATTTCTTTCATGTTTAAGGTGTACAGTGTGCCAAGCATCATGGTAAGTACTCTGTAGGGATGGCCTCCTTCAGTCTTCACAAATACTGTGTTGCAGTGCTCTTATTAATCCCTTTTTACAGCTGAACCCTACAGAGTTAAGTAACTTGCTGCGATCACACAGCCTGTAAGTGGTGAGCCAAGTCTCCGACTCAGGTCTGTTTGTCCTCAGTGGCCAGGCACTTCATTGCTGATCTCGACCACTTCCAACAGTCAGCAAAGGATTCAGGCTGAAGTGTTGCTATGGAGGCCACAAACAGGCACTGTTTTCAAGATGGCAAAGACAATTAAAGGGCTCCGAACTAACTACAGGAATTGATGAGGCTTGTTTGGCACTAGGAGTGAAGACCAAGGGGTGATGTAATCCCATCCCTGGGAATGGGGGATGGCTCTGCAGGCTGTATGTGTGTGCTACAAGCTAGAGAAGTAACAAGATATGAAGCAAAGAGAATTCAGGCAGTCACAGTGTAGTGCTCCTTGAGCACTGAGCAATGGAGAGAAGAGAGAATGATGACAGCTGCCACCCAGGGACAGTTGCAGAAGCAACTTCCCATTACACACCCTTCATAGTCCTAACAGTGCTTGCAGGCAAGGGACAAGAACAAAAGGGATCTTGTTCCCTCTCCTAATGGTGGAAAAGGGAGGGAAAGACCAACTGTGATGCTACAGGAATAGCTATATCCCCTGGCCAATGGTTGGTATCAATTCCTTGATACAAAATCACTTTGTTTTTCCTTATTTCCATCTTTGTTTGTTTATTTGTTTGTTTATTTATTTATTTGAGGTTCCTCTACTTGAGCCTCAGGAACAAAGGGAGAGGCTGAAATGTTTGGTACTCAAACCCTGCAGAAATTCATTCCAACCACTCTGACATATAAAGTTGCCAATGGTTGCCCTGGCCAGGTGGCTCAGTTGGTTGGAATGTTGTCTCATACACCGAACAGTTGCAAGTTTGATTTCTGATCATGGCATATATAGGAGGCAGCCAATCAATGTTTTTCTGTTGCACAGATGTTTCTCTCTCTCTTTCCCTTCCTATTTCTCTAAAATCGATACACATATCCTTGTGTGAAGATTTTTAAAAAGTTGCTGATGATTAAGGCTAAAAGTATCTTCTCTTTGTCAGGCATTGGAGCTTACAAAGCAAATACAATGTCATCTCTACCTTCAAGGAGTTACTTCTAATCCTGAGAAGTCTGCCCTGAATAGAAAGTAGCTTCTTGGGGTGGGTTTGGCACAGAGCCAGGTCTCAAGGTGACTAATTGTTGGGTTTCAGGATCTATTTTGGGGGGGTGACAGTGGAGTTTAGGTAGATGGGTGGTTGGGAAGTTGGACTACCTTTGTTCAACCATTTTTTTTTTTGTTTTATTTCTCCTTCAGAAAAAGGTGCCATTAAAACTCACCTGAATTTCCCTTTATAAGAGCTGGAAGGGGTCTAGAAGTCATCTAGCCAACACCCTCATATATGGATGAAGAAACTGGGACCCAGAGAGGTTAAGTGACTTGTTCAAGATCGCTCAGCTAGTTGATTGCAGAGCCAGGGTTAGACCCCAAGTCTGACAGCACAAGGCTTTGAAGGTAGTTCTTGCCATGTGCTGAGTATCCGGTGCTGGGAACTCAGTTACCAAAGATAACTTAAGCAAATCAAAAACAGGTGCTTGTCTGGTCATTAGCAACCCCTGGATTTCCCCCTGCAGGGCTGGAGAGTGGAGGTGGGGCTGGGGCGAAATGTCTAGAATCAGGAGTGCCCGATCCCAGGCCCATGGGTTGCATTCGGCCCAGGATGGCTATGAATGTGGCCCAACACAAAATCTTAAAACCTTTTTTTTTTTGCCCATCAGTTTTCATTAGTTGGCATATTTAATGTGTGGCCCAAGACAATTCTTCTTCCAGTGCGGCCCAGAGACACCAAAAGGTTGGATACCCTTGATAGATGGAGAAGTGCCTTTGATCCTCTGGATATCACTGAGGTTCTTAAATAATGTGTCCCCCTGACCCATAACTGCCCACATTGTTCCTGCTTTTTAGCCTGACAGTCAGTCCTCCTCCTCTTGTTATCATTTTGGTCTGCCTGCTATTCCCTCCCCTAGGAACCCAGCCTCAGAGACAGTCCCTAAAAGCTCTTTGAGGTTCCATAGACCTTTTTCCCCTTGGAGATGTAATAAGGCTTTGTATGCTGTGGTCAAATGTAACACCAATGGCTGGATTTTAATTGATGATGTTTTTCACTGACACCTGCTCTCTGTACCCTATATCTGTCCTGTGTAGCAATGTGTACCTGATGCAGCCAGCATTCCTGTGGCTGTTACCTGTATTCTCTGTGTATTTGTGTGCTCTGTCAGTCTTTCTGTACTCCTTCTCTATGTACAAGTATGTTCATGTGTATGTGCTCTGCAGCCTTCTGATGTCTGTCTCTGTGTATTTAACCTTGTACTAATGTTCACAATATAATAAAAACAGAACAAAAAGAACACACGCCTTCTGGCGATTTTTAAACCTAGGGGACATGCTTACTTTTTGGGATGGATGTCTGAGTTATTATTGAAAGGCAGTACATTGGAAAAATGATTTCTCAATGACCTTGGAAGGATCCGTGAGCCTCTTGGCCCTCTACTGAAGGTAGGCAGGTAAGAAGGTGCTCATGTGCAAGGAGGATGAGGGAAGGCTGACTTCACAGACCTTGAAGGTTATTCATTTCAATCCAGGTTGTTCTGCATGAGATCTCAAAGTACAGAGCAGACATGAGGCAGCTGTTAGCCAAGTGAGTCTCCTGGTGTCAGTGGAAGCTCTGTGACCCCCAATATTTGGTAGAATTTTTAAAGCTCTCTGCAACATCTCACCTTGAGAAATACTCTTTCATCAGAAGAAGACTCTCCATCCCTCCTATTTGGCCCTCTCTGCCTGATCATAGAAGCCCAGGGAACTTAATCCATTCAAGACAGACTTGTGTCAGGGTTCTGACATGGTTCTGCTTTTAGGGAGTGAAGCCAGCATCCCTGGGCTTGGCTTGAGGCTTGAAGGCATGGAGAAGGAAATTGTCTCTCCAACCACATGATGAGTGCAGACAGAAAATGTGGGGGTGCTGCAAGAACAAACAGGAGAATCCCTGGGCAATCTGACCCATGGGCCTTCTAGCTTCTCCCGAGCTGAAACATCAGGGTAAAAGTCATCAGGGATGCCATAAAATAACACACTGATGGTAGGAGAAGGACACATACTCCCCTACATTCCTTCTGGGAAAGAGACAAATTCTAGGGACTTGCAGATACTAAGATTGAAGTGGAGCTGGTGGTCCCAGACATGCAATACCACTGGTCCTTAACAGGGGCCAGAAGACTCCATACAGAAGGTAAATTCAGCACTTGTGTCCCAAGAGACACCTGGGGTTTTATAAAGGTGTTAAGCCAACATGTGTCTAACATTGCCTTTGAGCTGCCCTTGTCCTTACTGGCCAACGCCAATCTTGGATTCCTGAGACTGGGTTCCCAAATTTCTGACTTCTCTGGGACTGGTGTGTTTTAGCAGAACCTCCTTGTGCATGGGCTGGAAATATCTGACCAGGCCCTTATCTTTTGCATTGTTGGGAGAAAATTTCCAGCACTTGCAGAAAGTTCAGGCAACTCTGCTTCTCTCCTTTTTCCCCCAGAAAGGAGTTTACAGTGGTTTTTCCCTCCTCTAAACAAGAGGCAAAAGTGGGGCTTACCTCCCAAGATTCAGGCTGACACAGTACAGCCCTTTGGAGGAGTTCTTTCCAGGACCATCCCTCTTGAACATGCCTGAGCCCATGAATGAGTTCCAGACATGGAAACCTCCCTGTCCACTGGCCTTGTACAGATAGACATGGAGCAGGACGTAACTCTGTGGACTCCAGACACATGCTTTAGTGTAGGAATACCCCAGAGTGCCTCTCAGTTTTCTGCTAAGAGTCTTCCTACACTAGGTCTCCCTGGGCTAACCATTTTAGACATAGTCTAGAATAGAATGGAAACACTGCCCTGGAAGTCAGCCCTCACTTTCATGCAGAACTGGGTCATTGACTCCCAAGCCTGTGGGGCTTCCCAGAACCTTGGCATGGGTGAGAATGCAATGGGTAAACAAATATGGGGCTATGACTCAGACTAGATGATGGGGTTCTTTTATGGCTATGTTACCTTTGTAAAATAAAGTCCTAGATATGTCTTTAAAAATTCTTTCAACTAAAAAGTGTTATTTGTTTAAACAATATTGAGCACCTTCTTTTTGAGCCAGCATGTTTGGTTTTGTGGGAGGCAAGAGACCCCAAAAGAGTGAGATAAAGACTTTGCCTTTCAAAGATGATAGAAGATCAAATGAAAAAGGCACTGATACGTACTAACACAAGATGATCCATGACAAGTTCTGAAAAGCAGTGCAATCTAAGGCAAATGGAGAACTCAGGGATGAAGACATTTATTCCAGGGAGAAGAATTTGGGAATGCTGCCTTGAGTGGTCTGATTGGAGATGGACTGAGAGGAGGACAGTGACTCTCTCAACTGCTTCATGACTAAGGGTCAGTTGCTTGAAAGATATCACAGGCAAAGAAGACAGTGTGGTGAAAAGTGAGAGGGTGGGAAGCATTTGTGAGTCTTGGGAGATGGTAATTATGGTATGAAGAGTGGTAATTCCTAGTATAGATTTCTGCTGTGACAAGAGATAGGAAGAAAGCATGTGCAGGGGATTATGTCCTTGAGTGAGACATTAATAGTCACAAAGCTGATGAAAACCCATTCTCAGATTGACACCTTAGGAAGTTATCATAACATCCTATTTTTTTTCTACCCCCAAACATCAACATCTCATTTTCTTTTATTTTCTGGCATCCCAGAATATCTTCTCCCTTTCTCTCTTTCTGTCTTTTCCCTTCTTCTTGCTTACTCTTTCCTCTCATTTCTTCATCCTTATCTGTTATTACTTTGATAAAATATAAAATAGCAGAAAGAGTCTTTAATTCAGGTAGGGATACCTGGAAACCATACACATTGCACTAATTCTTTGATTGTGATCTCTTTTCTCCCCTGGAAAATAAAGACACCTTTATTTTCCCTAATCCCTAAAAACCACCAATCATAATCAATAATATGAGAATTTAGGTAGATTTGAGCTTTTCAAAGGTAACCCGTATGTTGGCCCATGCTTTTATAATTAGGTATACCAATTGTACTCAACTGGTCCCCTGGGATCATTCTCAGCCATGGTGGAGCACTGAGTGGGAATGGGATGCTCACCTGAGACCTTCTGGACTGGCCACTATTTGAAAAGCAGTGACACTATACCATTCAAAGTAATCTGCCAGGAGCTTTTTAATAAAAGAACTTAAAAACCAGAATCAGGAGTGCAAACAGACCCTTCCTCCTATGCCCACCTCATTTTACATAACAACATTCAGCACCTAGGACAGTGCCTGGGCATCCACTGGGTGAGCAAGGATGATAGGAGGTCAACACCATGCTGACTCAAGGATGGGAGAGGAGAGGCAATATCAAGACTGCCTTCCAGTGAAGCGGTGATCTTAGAGCTGAGGCTTGCTGAGCCTAATGGTTCATGGTGGTTCAAACTCTTAGCTGTGCCATTCATCACCTGCATGTTTTTGGTGAGTTACTGCCTTTCTCAGCCTCAGTTTCCTAATATGTTAAAATGGGAAAATAATTACATCCATCCCACCGATATCTGGTGAAGATTTGATAAACTCCTGTGTTTAAAGCACTGTGCAGTATAAATTGTGTGAATTTCTTGGCCTTGGTGATGTGTGAAACAGAGCAGTCTACCACCACCTCTGCCTTCTGCTCAGGGGTTCCTTCTCCCAGCTCCCAGGCATATCTCTCCATCCTTCTTAAACCAGCTGGGTACAGTTCAGTTTGCCCTGCCTCGTGCATGAAGAGATCCCCTATGTCTTCCACCTTCTGGGAAAGTAACCCATTCTCTTACTTTTCTGCTTGCCTTTAAATAGGTGTGGCCTCCCCTTCCCACATTCCCTGGGTCTCTGAGAGATGATACTCTCTCATACAGTACAGAAAAGTACCACCCACCTCTCCAAATTTGTTACTTGAAAGATCATTTGGAACAAATGAGCCTAGGGCAAGTATTGTGCTCTTCAAACACCTCTCAACTTCAACAGTATGACCTCACTGTGTCCCTTGCCACTGACTTGAAAATACATCCCTTTTTTTAAACAATAAGATTCCTTAGTTTCTGATCTGTAGTACTCCATCCAATCTCAATGTTTTTTGTATTTCCTCTTGAAATATATGTTCAAATTCCACTTAGTTGTGACTTTCAATATTGATACTCATGTCACCCCCCACACATAGGAGACATGAGGCCAAAGGGAATGAGTTGTTCCCAGGATCCCAGTGCTAACCACTAGGCAGTTGTCTAAACTTCCACCATTCATGCAACTACTTTTTGACACACTGGTAGCCTTCTCTAAGCTTTCTGTCAAAGCAGCTTCATTCTTCTCTACCCTAAGGCTTTGGAGGCAGTGAGGTAATGAGACAAAATAGTGGCCTGGAATTCAAGGTTTAATTCTAATCCTTGCTCTGAAGCAGATTGTGTGATTTTGGGCAAGTGCCTGAAGTTCTTTGAGACTCATTCCCCAAATATTTTAAGAAATAAAGAATTTAGCTTGTTGTGCTTGAAGAACAAAAACTGGACATGTTTGGCTGGAGATGTGTTTGACGAAGAAGAGAGAAGGTGAGTTCAAAGAGGAATACAGGATCCAAAAGAGTTGGCTGTTGTAAGCCATGGTAAAGCATGCAGGTGTTATTCTGAGCACAAGGAGAAGCCATATGAGGATTCTGACCCTCACAAAGTGGACTGTTTTATACTTAGAGACAATGCTTTATTTGAAAAGTTGGTGAGAAGGAAGACAAGGGTCACGGGTGGATCAAAGATGACCTGAGCAGCTGGGTGAAAAGTGGAAGCTCTTGAACTCATCTATCCTTTCTTCCCTGAGCATCTCTGAGATGTAGAACATGCCCACTCCATCCTCCTATTCTCCCCACTGCCCTCTCCTCTCCTCACATAGACAGGACTCCCAAGTGGGAGGAAGAGAGAGAGAGACTACAGCCTTTCACAGGATCTCTCCTACACGCTGTCGGACTCCTTGCTTCTCAGGAGGAAATTTTTCCAGGTGATCACATTGTTTCAATGAAGCACTCATTTGTCTAGTATTATATTAAAAGAATCTAAATCAATGAACACATTGCATACTTGAGTGGAATAACAACACCATCTTAAAATCCCCCCAAGAAGGTTTGACTGTGTAAGCATTCACTGGTTGATTCTCAAAGGATGGGCAGGTGGAGGGAATTCAGACTCCACGCCTACACAGGCCTTAGTCTCTCAGATAATCCAGGTCAAAATAGCACAGTGTGAAAGCCTAATTCTCTGTATAATCCTCACAGTGTGAAGGTTTATACAGACCTAGGGCATGGGCAGAATTTCTCAGTCACCAGTAAAAGAGCCCTCCTCAGACTTTACCCCCAAAGCCCATTAGCAATCCTGAGTGAGGACCCCCATCTGAGTGAATTCACCCAAAAAGCATACATCCATAGTCTGCTACAGCATCACATCAAGCCCTGCATGCCTACACAGGGCTTTGCCATTTACAAAGCATCACTTGCTTTTCACTGATATCCCATTGGAAGCTCACCACAACTACGTGAGGCAGACAGGAAATGGAGCCTCAGGAGCTCACAGAGGTACCTGAGGCAACCTCACTTTTGGGGGAGGAGGGTAACAAGAACAAGCCTTAAGATGCGCTCCTGCTCACATTTGGCAGCACCCTCTGGCCTGGAAACTCCCTCCAGTTTAGAGACCACACCAAGCACATTAACTCCTATAACAATGAAACACAAAGCTAGGGCTTCCCCAGAGGCAATAGGGTGAGTTGAAGGTAGAAGGCAGAAGGTGGCAGAAGGCAGAAAGCAGGATGGAGAGAGGATGCATAACTTCCTAATAGTCTATGGTCCAGAGGAAGCTTTGTGCACATTGCTATAGGTGAAGGAACACGTGTGGTCTTATTGATACTTATCCGTTGGCCAAGAGAAATATGAAAGTAGGGGTCATGGTAGACTTGGAGTGGGAGAAGAGAGGAGAGCATGTGAGGAGCAAAGGGCACATGCAGGGGAAACTGGAGAGGAAAGCTCACCCTTCTGCCTGCAGCTTTGTTCACAGGTGAGTCCTCAAGGGACACCAGTGGCTTGGCATTGTTCCAACCTTGGAATTTCTGTCCCTCAGCCACATCACTCACTTTGTCAAAGCTCACTCCTCTGGTTCTTTCTTGATATCACAGATCAGATATTACCTTCTCCAGGGAGCCTTCCCTGATACCTACCCTCTCCAAAGGGTCTGTGTTCCCCAACCAGGATACTGCAGAACAACTATGTCCTCACCAATCCACCCACTAATCTGAGCACCTGAATGGTGGATGAATCCTGGGGTAAGGGGAGAAAAGCATTAGCCTCTATTCTTGTTTCAACTGAGGGCCTTTCTGAGTTGGACAAGAAATTTCCCAAGGCTCAAAGAACCAGCCACCTGACCTTGCCAAGTGATGGGCTTGGTCCACAGTGAGGGAAGCTTTCCCATACCAAATGACAGTCTAGGTAGAGCTCAAGTCACAGATTTCAGGATCCATCCAAGATGTGAGTAAAATCCTTGCCCTACCAGGGTCCCACCCAAAGGTTCAGGATGTGTCTGATTATGGGCTCTCGTTCCTTTATAGGTCATAGTAGGTACAGCACAGAAATTAAAGGACGTGGATTTCAACCCAAGTTTCATCACTAGCTGTCCTGGCTTGTGTTAAATAACTTGCATCAGTACCTGAATCAAATGCAGATGGTACTATCTAATCAGCAGTATGTTAGGCATCACCATTCTTGTTATTGCTGGGGAGTATGTGTAGTTGTTAGCTATGGATTGGACTTTAGAACAGAACTTCTGGGTTTGAGCTCCGGTCCTGCCACCTTCTAGACATGTCACCAATGACAAGTGAATTTCCTGCTGTGTGCTTTGGCATTCTCATCCCTTAAATGAAGGCAGGAAGGGCCTCCACCTCCCAGGGTTGTACCTGTGAAATTGATAATATATAAACAGTGCTTAGAAGTGTGCCTGGTGTTTCCCAAGCACCAGAAAATGTTCAATTAGTACTGTCAGGCTTGCTATTATTAACTCTTAATGTTACACAGATTTTCAAAGCAATACAAAATCAGGCTATAAAAAAGCAAAATCACCATGTAACACTCTTATCTCGTGCATGATTCCCTCATTGATTGCAAATTAATGAGCCTGCCCCAAGGGCTTCTGCATGCAGGGCAGGGACAAGGTCCCAGACTTCAAGGAGATCCTGATCCAGAGAGCAGGTCAGACACAGACACGGCTGACACATGGCTGGAAACCACCAGCCCAGCCCTGGATGCAGAGGCATGGAGGTCGGAGACTTCGGGGTGTAGTACAAACAGCACAAGTCCAGGAGTCAAGGGAGTCTAGTTCCATTTCTCCTGCTCACTGTGTGAGTCACTTCACTACTCTGACCTCAGTTTCTTCATCTGCAAATGAGTTTGATCCCCGAGGTTACTCCTGCCTAAACTGAACACTCACTGATTTCAAACTACAATTTAATATTTTACCCCCTGTTTTTAAAAGAAAGTTCTGTTCAAAAATTTCCTCTTTGGATGAGAGTTTGATGATCTATAAAATAAAGAAAACAATGCATTATCTGCAGGCCTTAATACATAATATATCCTATCTCACCTTTGCACCTGGAAGAATGCACCCCTTAAATGAATGTTCACCTTCCCTTTCAGGCAAATAAAAACGGTCTCACCTCCTTGGCTCTTTTTTTGCATTAGCTACTGAACACTCAGAGCAGGACACAGTCATGGTAATGAGTTCACCCCACAAACTCCGTAACAGCTCATATTTCCACTTCCCATGGTAAAATCTGTTCTTTGTTAACTTTACATGTATAGCTTTATAACCATATAGTTATACCTCATAAGTCAAATGAAGTATATTTGGAAACTGGCAAAATTTACACTTTTAAGTTTTTAAAAGTAGAAGTTACTTTTTACTATTGCAACAATACAAGTAGATTGTAGATCAATTAGAAAATATAAATTATTCTTCCCTGGCTGGTGTAGCTCAGTGGAATGAGCACAGGCCTGCAAACCTAAGAGTTGCCGGTTCAATTCCGAGTCAGGGCACATGCCTGGGTTGTAGGCCAGGTCCCCCGTAGGGGTTGCTTGAGAGTCAACCACACCTTGATATTTATCTCCTTCTCTTTCTCTTTCCCTTCCCCTCACTCTAAAAATAAATAAATAAAACCTTTTTTTAAAAAATATATATAAATTAATCAAAAAAGCAAATAAAAATGTCAATGATCTTACCACTCAAAGATAACCTTTTATTATTTATACTTCTAGATTATTTACTTTACATATAAATAATTTATATACTTAAAAATCATATTCTATGATATACTTTTCAACCTGCTTTTTTTCACTTAACATGCATAAGTTTGTTCATTATCTACATTATAAGTTGTAAAAGCTGAGTGGTAGTCTATTGCTTGGAGTTCTATATTTTATTCAACTAATTGGCTATTGTTGGGCACTGAGGTTTTTTCCAATTTTTTTATGTTATCAGCACTTTTGTAGTGAATTTGCTTGATTATATTCTTAGGTTCTATTCCTATTAATGAAGTGGCTGGTTGAAATATCCCATTTATTTTAAGATTTTTGAGGCATATTACTGGATTTATTTCCAGAAACTTTGTACTAATTATATGAGCAGCTATTTCTTTTCCATCTCCCAAGAAAACTGTGCTATTTTATTTATGCTATATATTTTTTCTTAAGCTTTTTAATCTAAGAGAAGAGAATGTATTCCACTGTTGTTTAATGGGCATTTCTTTGATCACTGAGGCTGGATATTTTATTGTTCATTGATCAATTATATTTCATTCATTCAACAAATATTTATATTGGTAATTGCCTTTTATAGCCCAAGTACTCTACTAGTATTTCTTCTATGAATTCCTTTAATGTAAAAAGATATGACTTTATATAACTTTATGTAAGTGAGCAATTGCTTCTCAAGTCTGTTCATTTTCAACTTATACCATGTCTCTAGATAACAGAATCTTTAAGTTCAGTTATGTAAATTCTCTCACATTCTCCACGGAGATGATGTGCCTCAGACCTTATTATTGACCTCCCTTAGCCGGCTCTTCTCCTGCCTCTTTGCCCATAAGTATAGATATTTGAAGGAGAGGTCCCTGCAAGGAGGCCAGCTAGCTGACCACAAGGGCTCTTCTGGGGTGAAATCTACATCATCATTGAACTCACTCCACTATCGAGATGAGATTCCATCTTCCACATGCAGAAGCTTAATCTCATCAGCGTCCCAGAGCTGATCCCAAGCAGCGTCACTCATAGTGGCTAAACTCTAAGTGGACCTGAGTCTAAGTATATGAACCAGGGAGCCAACTCCTTTATTTGAGATGAGAAATAGAACTGTTGGGCAGACCAGACACTTGCTGGATTTTCCAGTACAAACTATCCCTCAGGCAGCTACAGAAGCAGATCAACACCTCAGAAGGGTGCTTCATGAGCAGAAAAAGACAAGAAAGGGAGTGGGTTACAGGATTGGGAGGTTTGCTAGCTCCAGGCTCTGATGTGCGTGTACCTGTTTCCTCACTCTTCCCTGGGCAGCACCCACATGGGCACAGCCAGGGTGGGCTCTGTGCTTTGTGGCTGACTGGTACCCTGATCTCCTCATGGTCACCCTTTCCTGCCCTAGCTGTGATGGCAGCTTCAGGCCTGATGGCATGCCTTCATGATTTTTAAGGGAAAGTGAGTATGCAGTTCTAACGATGTCCTCCTTTGTGGAATTGCTTTTAAGACACTTTGAAACAATGAGGTAGGTGCCTGTCCCAGACCTCTCACTACCTCAGCCCATTTCTGCTTTTAGCCTGCACTGCAGGGGACAGTTCCACATGACCTCAGACTTCCTCACAAGGACAGCATCCCAACTTCTGTACATGTTTGTGCTTTGAAAGGCCATTCCTGATGCAGCAGGAACCCAGAATCACTGGGGGTTAACATGCCTGGGGTAAACTCTCAGCCAGCATGAAATGGAAGCCACCACATATGTGCTCCAGCCTCCCTTTCCTCCAGTGGATGGTGCCAGGAGCCCCCATCATGTTTCTCAGGGGTCTCTGCACACAGCACATGCCCTACTGCACAGAGCAGCAGTCTCAGCTCTACTCCCTAATATAAAAGGCCAGTTTCCCTTCCTTAACTCAATTCCCAGCATCACCACTCAAATGAACAGCACATACCCACATCTTTGGCTCTATCCATGTTTGGGAGAGGGCATCATGGAGCCTGAGACCTGGTCCTACAAGGAGCATGGGGAGCTGCACATGGAGCCATTTGGACCTCCTTCAGGTGGTGATGTTACTTCCAGCAATCATCAAGTCTCGCCAGGAATACTCGGAATCCTTGAAATCTTCTCTGAGTGTGTTGGGGAAGTAGTGTAACGTCACACACACAAAAAAAAACCAGCAAGTAACCACTAAGACTCCCTGCTCAGACTCCCTGTATTCTTGCATCTCCAGCAGAGAAGAATATTCCTTATTAAGTTGGGTTCTTTAAAAGCTGAGGCTGAGATGGAATTCCAGGGCAAGTATCTGACTGAGTTTTTTCAGGGGCAGAGGAATGAAGGCAACAGGGCAGGGCAGGGGAAGAAAGCTAAGCAAGGGTGTGGGCCAGCTGGAGACTGACTGCCACCTAGCCCGGTGGGGGAACCGTGGCACCAACTGAACAGTGTGGATCCTGCCTGAGGCAAACAGACTGACCTCAAGCACCCTTGTCAGTCAGACGTGGATTGAGGCTGCCCCCACCTTGACGTCCCTTGTACAGTGGTTTGCGTTCTGAGCAGGGAAATCATCCCAGGAGCTAGGGGTAGATGTGCCAGCTCAACAAAGTGGCCCTCTCTGGACGGGGTACTGGATGCACCCTCTACATTCCCCTAACTAGGAGCTCCTGAAATGCAAGGACGTCCATTTTCTTTCAGCCTCATAGTGATGCAGTGACTTCTGCCATTTATGTACTTGGATGCTTTCCTTGCCCAGAGCTCTCTGTTGAACTTTTCAAAGCCTCTCTGTCTCTCTTTGTCTCTCTGTCTTTCTCTTCTCTTTATCCAAAATAAAGTTCTGATTGAGAGTGCTCAGGGGAGTGCCAGGGATTCTCTTCAAATACTGATTTTTATTTTTTTTATCCTCATTAGAGGACAATTTTTTTTATTGCTTTTAAAGAAAGAGAAACATCACTGTGAAAGAGAAATATTGATTGGCTGCCTCCCGTACACACCTAGACCAGGGACCAAACACACAGCCTGGGCATGTCCTCTGACTGGGAATCAAACCCACAAACTTTCAGTTACGGGTCGGTGCTCCAACCAAGCCATGCTGTCTAGGGCACAAATCCAGACTTAAAAGTTATGACATCAACCCAGTCATTAGCATGAACAGGCTCCGAAGTCTCTACCATTCCCTCCAAGGTTGCACATGGATAATTAGGAATCTTTTGAAAATCTGAACACCCAAGCATTTCCTCATGCATCCATCACATTGCTTCAGAAATGAAACCTCTACTTCACTGTAAGGAGTTCTGACAGGGCACACAGGTGTCCACTGGGACAGCCCAGGTCTTGGTGGCAGATGTTGAAAGGACTGCAGTGATAATACCTCAGGGAATAATACTACACCCTCTTCAGGCCTTCAGTTTAAGACACCAGATTCCAATTCCAGTTCTGCCACTCACTGGCCAAGTGACCCCTTGTCAACTTACTCAACCTCCTTCTGCCTCATTGAGCTCCTTCTTCAGGATGGAATGAAGATTAGGTTTCAAATGAAGGTAACAGTACCTTGTGACAACCAGGCATTAGGTCTGTGATGTCCTGGTAAATGGGGGTGGGGCTCCTCAGAGAGGGAATCCTAATTTTGCTGACTTTAAATATTCCCACTGTGGCTGATTTCAAACTACTCATTGCTTAACAGCCATCTCACGAAATTACTGATTGAAATTCTGTCCAATGAGCTAGTGGAGACAGCTTCAGCATCCTACCACTGAAGCCACCAAAATTGTGGTTACTAGTACCGTCCAGACTTGATGGAGACATGGCTTAGGAGAGAGGCCACTGGGACTATTCCCAGTCAAGGGACTGTTCTGCAGGGATGTCTAAATGGGTCTTACTTTGATATTCATCCCAAACATTAGACATGTTGATAAAAATTCCCCAGGGCTCCACTGCTTCTACAGCCAAGACCAACCCAAATTCAACACCTTCTGGTATAGGCATTATGCTCAAAGATGGTGCTGGGACTTCCAGTCTTTGAGGTTGTGGTGTCAGTACCACTGGCAGGAGTCTGGTAGCCAGGAAGAGAAACCGGCTGTGGTATTAGGGGGTCATGCTCTGCTTAATGAGCTTACCAGTATAATTATCCAGGAGACCCTGGAAAATGTAGCCTGCACCCTAGTGATGTAACCCAGACACAGCTGCCCTATGTTTAGTTTGCTTTCCAGCCGCTCAATCGTACTGTAGAACTCAGCATCTGGTTACCTTCCCCCAAAATAATCCACTAATACCCAATGACGTGAGTGGTAGCCAGTGTAAGATTCACAGAAGATTCCATGGAAAACACACAGGGTAGGTTTCTGAGCCCACCTCAGACATATCAGTTGCCACAGTCCCTGGCTCACACCACATCTCCTGGCTCTTCTTTGCACCCCGTTCCTCTAAAAACACTGAGAATTTCTGCTCTGCCCTCAGGCTTTCATTCCCAGCTCACCCCCACCTTCTTCCGATCCACTGGGTCCACCCCCCATTGACAGTCACTTTCAGGTGCCTAGTGGGGCCCACTCTTCACCAGAGGGTTTATTAGAGTATTTCTTCCATCCCTGTAAAGTGTCCCTGGCAATTACATTCTTGTCAATTCCTGTCTCCTGTCTCCATTTCACATGGCAGGAGAGACAGGGCTGGAAGTACATATTTTAGAGATAGTGCCATGCTCGAGAGCACAGACTCTAGGTCTAGTCATCCTGGTCTTGGCACCCACCATCCTTGCACTTGAACCATGTGCATGCTGACGGATGCCTGATTTTATTCTTGTGCCTCTTTGCTTCTTTGTAAGATGGAAATGGTGATATTTGTAAGGACTAAAGGAATTAATAGATGTAAGATGCTTAGAACAGCACTTGGTACATGGTGATATTAGATGTTACTATTAATGATAGAAGTCAATGATGAAGAATAGATGAACTCTAAAGTGAGAAAGTTTTCAAAGAAAAAGGCTGATGACACAGACTTGCTGAACTCTAACATGTTGAGCAAACATGTTAGAGTTCACACACCCTGTGAATCACACACATGCACATATCCTGTAACCTGTCCAGGCTCATTTCACTTAAAAGTTATGATTACAATTCTCAAACCAGTGTTGGACACTCCCAGTAATCCCAGGACTTTTCTCTTGCAAGCTCGCTTTCCACTCTCAAACAGCTCTCAGCCCATGCAGCACATTAGAATCATCTGGGGGGTTTAAATTATAATTACCTGTAAAGTAAGTTATACTAACTTTATAGTTTAAATATAGTTTTACATTAAACTATGATGCCTAAGACCCATCCAAGACCACAGAAGTCCCAACTAGCACAGGGAAGAGGGTGCAGGTATGAGCCCATTCTGAAAGTTCTGCAGGTGATTCTAATGGGCAGCCAGATGGAGAAACATCCCTTTAAAACAATCTGTCCACACCTTCTCTCTCCTCTAAATCTCCTACCTTCCCTTCTTCAAATTCCAGCTGGTAAACTTGCTTCCTACTTCACGGAGAAAATTGCAGCCATCTGAAGGACACTTCTTATGCTTCCTACTGCCACACCTATTGAAATACCTGCAAGTGAGTGCAAGTCTTCCCCCTCCACTTCAGCAAAGGACATGGTGTCCCTCCCACGTGTTCTAGCCACTGCTCCTCATCCCTGCCCAGGCCTCCGCATGAGTTGTTATGGCGTAGGACCTCTTTCTCTGTCCTTCCTGCAGTTGTCCCTCTTTCTGCTCAGCATGTGCCTCTCCTTCTCTGCAGAATCACTGCCAAAGGCATAACAACACTCTCCAGTTTCCCTCAGATTGGAGAACAACATGAAGCCAGAAACAAGCCCTCTCCTTGACCCTATCTCCCTTCCAGCTCTCATCCCATTCCTCTGCCTGAGAGCCCTCCTTTTACGCCCACGTTCACAGCAGCATGAGTCACAGTAACCAAGGCATGAGGCAATCCAATGTCCATCAGCAAGGACAGGTAACCAAAGCATGCCATTTTGACATGTTCTGGTTTGACACATACAACAACATGGGAAACCTCTCTGAGGCACTCCACACCCCATTTACCAGCATTATGCTCAGTGAAATAAACCAGTCACAAAAGGCCATGCTGTATGATACCACTCACAGTCACAGATACAGAAACTACAACAGAAAGATGGTGGCCTGGGGCTGGGTGGAGAAAGGGGTGGAGGTTAGGGTTTAATTGGTGTAGAATTTCAGTTAGGGGAAATGAAGAGTTTTGATGGTGGTGATGGCTGCGCAGTCCAGTGGGTATACTTAGTATCACTGAACTGTACATTTAAAATTGGTCAAGGTGGTAAATTTCATGTCAACTGTACTGACCACAATTTAAAAAAAAATAATAGTAACAATAACAATAACAATAACAATAATAGCTGTGTATACCTGCTGTCTCCACTCAAACCTCCTATTTGTATTTGTCCCTCAACCCACACTGCACTGGGCTCCACTTCCCTACCCCACCACTCCTGCTCTGGCCAGGGTCATGTTGGCATGCATGTTTACAGATCTGATTAAACACCTCCCCTCACTTAACCTTGCTGAGACACTCAGCTCTCTGTGTGAGATGCTCTCCCGGTTTCCATGACACCAGAGTCTCTAGTTTTCTCCTCCTAATGGAGCCCCCTCCCTACCCTGCCTTGTGAGGTCACCAGGCTTAGGTTGTAGGTTTAAGGGTTCCTCAGTTCTCCCTGAACCACCTTTCTCCTCCCTGTTTATGCACTATTCTTTTTCTAGGGGGGATTGTGTCTATTCATCATTTTAAATATGATTAGACATGCTGAAGACTCTTGCAGCCATCTCTCTAGTCCCAGCTGTTTCTCTGAACCTCAGACTTGTACACTCCACTGCCTACCTGACACCACCCTTCCGGCATGTCACGGGCGCTCACACTGCATGTTTTCCCAATGGAGCTCTTGACTGGACCTCTTCCCTCCAAACCATGCATCCAACATTCTTCCCCATATCAGCAAAGGTTGAGTTGTTCAAATTTGTGTAGTATCCCTAATTCCTCCCATCTCCTCATCTTCCATGGCTAATGCATTAGCAAATCCTGACAGTTCTTCCTTCAATGCATGTCTTAGATCTATCCACTAGTCTGCAGGCCCACTACCTCTCTCGTCTCAGGTACTACCAGCTTCTCTCAGCTACACTCTTCCAGCAGCTTTCCTTACTGGTTTGGTGTCCTGGCTGATTCATTTCCTTTCAGTCTCATCTCAGGCATCTCTGCCCCTTGCCTTTAGCCACTATGGTCTAGCCATACCACTCCCTTAGTTTCTCAATTATATTTATGTTCCACTTAATTCAGTTCTTTCTTATGTACACACACACTCGCACATGCTTCCTTCTTTCATACTTCTCTTCCTCACTCTGTTTCCACCAGCATGGCTAGACCTTCTCAGTGTAAACGTCACTTCCTCAGGGAAGCACACCTTCCTTGGACACTCTGACTAAACAGGCACTACCTTCTGTTATCAGCCATCCCTTCTATCTACTTGTTACCTTCTTAGACTTGATTACTGTTAGCAATTATTTATGTTTGTTAACTCATTATTACCTGTCTCTGCCAAAAAAAAAAAAAAATTCTTCACCCCATGAGCACAGGCTCTGTCTGCTTGATTCCCCACTGTATGTCTAGATATCCTCAATAGTGTCCACCTGGGATACACATAGGACACTTGGTAAATGCTTGTTTGACGGACCGGGGTGGGGGGTCCTCATGGGACAAGATGCCTTGGATTTAACGCCTGGGTTCAGATTAAAATAGACTTCTCTGGTCATGTTCCAGATATTTCTAAACCTGAGTATTCTTTATTTATTTACTAGCAAAGATAAATGTCTTTATTGAAACAGCTGATGTTAAACAATGTTAACCAGTGGATTATATTACTCTCCAAAGCAAGATTTTGAGGATAATAATTAAATACATATTTTGCACTTAAAGCAAGATTTTTATAGAAATGAGTAATTATTTCATATTTTTTCAGAAGTCCCTTCTATCAATTTATCCTCATTCTTAACTTAGGCAAAAAACCCTCTTGGGACTTGAGGTTTCAGATCAGCCTGATTTGTAAAACATTTGCAGTTTATTTGGGAGTTATTGGCACAAACTTGTAGAGATTCTTGCAATGACTGCCCTTCAGAAAGTAGTTATGAAGAAACCAGCCAGACTCTAACTGTTTTCTCCCAGGTTACCTCAGCTCTCATGGAAGAGACAAAAATGAACATCAAAGAGGACAAACCCACTTAGAGAGACATGTAGTTTTTTTATACTGAGTTAAAAAAAAAAAAACCAAAAAACCCAAAAGTTATAACTAGGCTCTGTTGCATTTGGACACTCTGTCTCAGTCAGAGTATCCAAGGAAGGTGTGTGTTTATAGATGACATGGTTCATGTTATTCAGACTGAGCCTATGTTCCACATTCCAGTGAAATGTTTTCAACAAGAACTTCCTTACACGGAGTTGCATGCAATTATACTTTACATGTAAGTTTCCAGAAACTTCTTTGCCTTATCAAGTCCCCAACATGCCTTGAGATCACAGATTGCCTTAGATTCCATTTTCAGAACTGTTTTTCAAAAACAACCTGTATCCTTTGCTTGAACAGAATTTTTTCAAGAATATTTTTACCAATATTTAAACAGTCTTGCAGCAGAAGTTTGCACTGGTTTCATCTCAGATTCTGACTCTGAGCACTCCCTAAACCTCTAAAACAATGTGATGGTAAGTTTTCTAGGAGCCACTACCTAAGCCTGTGAGATAACAACCACAGACAATGTGTTTAGGTCCATTCTGGAGCTCAGCAGAGAAACTGGAGAGATTTAAAGAAAGAAGAAGAAAGAAAGTGGGGGAAAGCATCCTGTTTGCACAAGAACTGCAGCTTCATTGTTTTCATTTCTGGCCATTTATTCTTCCTGTTATCTGCAGGAGGAGGATTAGAGTCTACAAAGAGTGTCTGACAAAACACCAGAAAGTGTAGCTGAATAAAAATGCTGAAAGATCATTGCAGCAGCAGGCAGATGTCTCTCTTATGAGCCAGGGGAAGAGATAAGCCTGAGAGAGGAGAAAAAAGAGTATTTACCCAATGCTTGAGCAAGAAGTCACAGTTACAGAGCTTGGCCAAGAGTCAGGCTGACAGTAATCACGCTAATTATGATAGTCTAACATTGTGTCTGCGTCTCCTATGAAAGTGGGAGGCTTTGATATTTATTTAAAATGTGCTTTTATGTATCTGCTTTATCCTCTCCATAAAGTTATTTCTTGGGTGGAGAACAGCAGTAAGGAGCTATAATTTTGAACTTTTGAAAAGAATATGCATACCTCCTGCTTGAATCACGCAATGAGGCCACACTTGTGCCATCTGGCCACAAGGTCCCAAACTTCTGAGAAAGAGACTAAACTCTACTTTTTCAGTTATGAAAGGGCAACAATTAAAATCATGAGGCAGCAACCTGTGGCAAAGTGGGGCAGAAAAATAAGTATTCTAGGTCAATATGGTCCAGAATATGGTCCTAGAGGAGGTTGGCTGAACTCATGGATTACAGATGAGTTCTGTCTTTGTAGTTTAAGAAACAAGATAATTCTCTGGGCAGTGGGCTTATAGGTAGTTTTTATTTGTTTTGTTTTTCTATAATTTCTGAATATTTTGCAACAATATCACTTATTGCTATAATCTAATATTTTTAAAATCTCCTTTTTAAAAAAAGAGGTTAGGGATGTTTTGGCTCTAGCGCATTTAGACCACCATCTTGAGAAGTAACTCCTACACATTCTAATGCCTGGAGCACAGGGCGGAGGACTGTCTTATACACAACACATGGAAGACCTGCGGGGTTCTGTTGTTGCTACTTGACTTGATTTTTCATGTTCCTCATATATATTTAACCTTGTCTCAGAAGTAATTAAAGGGGCCTCACCAAGGCAAAAGAGGGAGAAAAATAAAGCAAAGGTAGGGGATGAGAGGTGTCTACCTACTGGTATACACATAGGCTTCTTTCTCCCAGTGATTTTTCTTAAAGGAAATGTTATGATGTCATGAACAAGGTTATTCTAACTGATGAGTTTCATAGGGCTGTTCCACATACCAGTCCTCAATAGACTTAACAGTGAATGTCAATAAACAAAAATGCTGGTGACACTGTGCTGTGAGCGCCCTACTTCTGCTGACTTGGTTGGCCCAGGTATGGTTTCAAATATGAGGATGAGTCAGTATTTCCTTACTACTGTTGTTTCTTTTGACCAAATAAATATCGAAAGGTAAAGAGCTAGAGACTGTCTGTACTCCTGGGTAGCATGAATACTCTGCATTGTGCAAAGACAATGAATCTGAGAGCAGTTCACATCAGCTTGTGGAAACTGAGAAACCTGGCGAGAATGCTTGCCTCCTTCCTATGTGGCACACCACTGCTTCCCACTTGCCCCACATGCTCACAGTTGGGCCACCAGAGCATCACCCTTGCACCTCACAAAACAGGGACAAATACATTATAGCCTGCAGACTTTTTGAAGCATGACTAGCCACATGCCTGCCCCAGGCAAAGTGAAAGTCTCAATGAAGACTTTCTAGTTTGAACACTGCCATGTCACCTTCAGGGATAAACAATTTACAAAATTAATAAGGTAACACTTATGAGATGTTGTATAAACTGGTTAAAAATTAGGAACCACCTACACAAATAACTTCAGAAGTCTAAAAGGTGATCTACGTCAGAGGTGGGCAAACATTTTTGTAAAGGGTCGAGTCAGTGTTTTAGGCTTTGCAGGTCATACAGTCCCTCTCACAATTACTTAAGTCTATGGTTCTAGCATGAAAGCATCATAGACATTATATAATATGTAAACAAGTGGTATAGCTGTATTCCAATAAAACCATTTACAAAATCAGTGGCAGGTCAGATTAGGTCTATGTCATTCTTTCTGACAATAATTACCCAGAAAGATCAATTTCTCATCAGATTACTGCTAGTAATCTAAGAAACAATATTTAAAATATAAGAATGATTAACCGTCTCATCCCTATACCTGGGTGAAAAACACATGCATATAAATCATCCAACAGTAGACCCACAGTAGTTAAAAAACAAGACAAAATCCAAACCAATTGACTCAGCTGATTTTCCCAACTCTTTTAGTAGTTTTACAGTGCAGTTTTTATATTTCCATCCAAACCAAAAATCTGTGTGGAATTCCTATAGCATAATCCTTCTCTGGTTTCTGTCTATAAGCCCATCAAATCCATATGTAGTCTTTTAGCTCCCTTTATAGATTTCCTGCCAAATAGGAAGACATATTCCAGAGGTATTTATGAATTTTCAAGACTAACATCTGCCATTCATATGAAACGTTGGTCTGGGGAGACCCAAACCTATGGCTGATCAACTGAGAAGCTCATTCTTTGGGTAAAATGTCCAGGAAAGGCATAATCTGTAACATGGGGTGGTAAAAGGTTGCCCTTGAGAAGATGGGATTCACTTTCCACTCAGTCTAAGCCGGTTGGATCCTACCTGGAGTGCTTTGCTTGTTAAGGTCAAGAAATTGGTGAGGAGCAGAGCCCATCATGCAGATGGTCCTTAAGCAAACACCTTCCTTCAATACTCCATTCTGGTTTGTTTGCAAACTCAGCTTTATAATGAGGAACTATTGCGGGACTCCACAGCTGGAGGTAAAATAAAAAATAAAAAAAATCAGCACAGTTACCTGGATTAAGACAGCCAGGTGGGAGCCTCCTGATGTCATTCACAATTTGAGCATCCACAGATTACCTTATACCCCCAAATCAGACCACCTTTGTGATCCAATTGCCAAACTTATCCACAGGCCCCACCCCTAAGGTGTATTTCTAACTATGTGTTTGCTGGCTTATCAGTTTGTTTGTTTTGTTAAAAGTTGAAGAATTTTAAATAAACTTTAAACATTATAAAGTCCCAGGGAATTACTTCCAAATTTTAGAGGGTTTTTTTGTTGTTAAGTTATAAACCCTTTAAGTTGTTTTTGGCTACTTAATAGTATTTACCAAACTGAGCACTTATATCCACTATAAAAAACATATACAATAATTAAAAATAATTGTTATTATTAAAAATGTTCAGAGTCTATATTAAAAACCAACTATTTACTAAGGTACATAATAAAGGGTTTTAAATAAATGGAGGATACATACCATGTCCCTGAATGGGAAAAAATTCAAGTATCCCCCAAATAATCCATACATGTGATGTAATTCCAAACAAAAAATCCAAATTTGTTAATTTTACAAAATAATAGTAAAATACCCCTGGAGGAAAAAAATCATGGAAATAATATGTACATACAAATATGTAAACATAGAGAGGGATATTCCACTGCTAGATACTTAGCCACTTAAAGGTTAATTTAAATTTTGATGATTAAAACAGGGTGCGAGTGGTACAAAAAAGACCCCATAAGCAGCATGGGACTGCATGTGTGATGAGTTCTGGCCGACAGACACAGACGTTTGGGGGAAGTCAACACTCCCTTAATGACAAAGAACACACTGGTGCTTCTCTACATGGTGCAGACCCTGGGACACTGTCAGGGATGCTCAGAGGCTTCCAGGTGCAGTCACATCACGTGGGAGTGCCTGTGGGCCACAGACCCCAACATCCTGCAGGAAGCCGCTCCACCTGGTCTAGCATAGCTCTCCTTTTCCTTTTACATCCAACTACTGCTTAATAGTTTATAAGATAGACTCCCAGTCAAAATCTTGACTTCCCCTAGTTGCCCCTTTACTATCAAAATATTCTCAAAACCATGGAATCATTTCTGGATATAAGTTCAGACAGTTCACTATGCAGGCCTCACACTGGGCAACCCTTCCTTATTACTGTTAATCTAAATAGCCTGTGAGCTTAGCTGCCAAAGTCTGCGATGGGTAATTATTTGGTATAAGATTAAGATGGATTTGCACAGAAGTAAGGAAAGGTTGTGTTGAACTCCATAGTTAACCACTTGAAAATAAATTAAATTCTTATCTTGTGATATAATACAGTAAATTCCAAGTATATTGAAGATTAAAATGCCAAATTGAAACTATAAAAGAATAGGAAAAGCAATATTTGTGCCATCTGGGAATGAGAATGATCTCTCTGAGCATATCCCAACACTAGGCTGAAACTCTATGCTCAAAAATTGGTTTTTGAATTATAAATTAATAAATTGTCAGAGAGACAAAACAGAGAAAAACACAGATAATCTTAACTACATTTGGATTTATTTGTAAGTCAAAAAATTAAAAGACAAATGTTAAAAAAATGGGAAAAATGTTGTGATGTATAATACATGTAGAATCTATACCCTTTATACAAAGTGTTCTTAAAAATTAAGAAAAAGATAAAATTATGCCCTGGCCGGGTGGCTCGGTTGGTTGGAGCATTGTCCTGTACACAAAAAGGTTGTGGGTTGATCCCCAGTCAGAGCACATAAGGGGCAACTGATATCTCTCTCTCTCCCTCTCTCTCCCTCTCTCTCTCTCTCTCTCTCTCTTCCCTCCCCCACCCCCTCTCTAAAATCAATAAAAACATATTCTTAAGTGAGGATTAAAAAAAATTTTAAGGATGAAAATAAGATAATCACCCCAAAGGGAGAGAAATGAGCAAAAGAAACTATCAAAAATATTGAAACATATTTCCCCTGTCAAACAAAGGAAATTTTAAAAATGATTCTTCTCACTATTAATCAATGAAAAACAACCTTTTACCTTGGGAGAAACCACTCTCCCCAAAAAGAAGATAATACTCTGATGCTACTCAGAGTGGAGAGAAGTGGGCAGTGCACTCTTGTGCAGAACTGAAAGAAGTATACATCAGCACATTTCTGTCAGGAAGTTAAACCAAAGTCTTTAAAACTACACTTTCTAATCCAGAAATTCAAATTCTAGAAATTTTCCCCATGGAAAACAATTACGGACATGAACAAAGTTCTGCCTGTAGAGGTATAAAGTGCTGTTTATAATATCACTGAAAGGGAAACAACTTAAATATCTAACCACAGGGAACTGGCTTTAAAAAAACAACTGTGATGCATCCATGTGGCTGAATGCGAAGCCAGTATTTACAATCATCACAGAGGAGTTCTTCATCAACTGAAAGTATTCAAAGTATTTGTCACTGAAAAGATCACACCACACCATCAGTCAGTTCCTTTAGTATTATCCCATTTGGGGGTGAAAAAATAACATCTTTTTTTAGTTCATTTTTATTTTTGAGTCTTTCCACAATATACATATTATATAGAGACTTTAAAAATTAAAACCAGTAACCACTGGAGTTATTTTCAGAGTGGAGACAGAGATACTGCCAGAGACTTGCAAGAGTGGGGCTGAGGAGCACTGGAGTGTTCCTCCAGCTTGCTCACCCTGAAGGAAGGTCTCAGAACACCCTGCTCTCAAGTTCTGGCAGCCTTGCTGGCATGTCTGTGTCAAAGATAGTCATTTATCTAAGATGTTCTTCTTAGCAGAGGCTTTCCATACTCATGAAGAAAAGAAGCCATGTATGAATTTTGCACAAACAAATCAAGGATATGATGGTAGACATTTCCAAATCTAACAAGTGAATTTGCTTCACTATGGAATAGTCCTTTCTTCCCCTTTGGGGATATCGGCTGAGGTTTGTTATTTTCCTGCAATAGTCATATGGTCAGGATTCCCAGGAGATGAATAAAGTCTTCTCGTTGTCTTAGTAACTGTTCTGAGTCAAATGTGCCCACAATAAGATGCCATTAAAAACTGCCACCTTTCTATCCACCTTTATGGCTACCTTCGCCAGCACACTCCTTCTGTCTAATCCTAACCATCTGTCCTACAAATTCCACTGTCTTTATTCTTGGATTTCTTTTACATGAAACAAGTGCCTATGTGTGATTTCCCACACAACCCCCAATCAAAAACCAAGGCTCTTTATGGCCTTGTGCAAGGTTTCCCTTCTTTATGAAGTCTTCCCTAATTATACTTTACAAAAATGTTCAAAGTATTTTATGTGCCCTCTGCAATTATAGGTATATGTATCACTTGATTCAAAAATATGTGTTGAACACCTGTTGTGTGCAGATAGGATTGTGTCCAATCCACCTTCATATATCCCAAGTGTTTAGGATAATGGACTCACTTTTTCATCTACAGATGCTTATTGAGTGAAAGCACTGTTAGCTTTGGAAACACAAAGATGAATCCTCTATCACTCACCATCATCAACCTACCGTAACACTTACAGCCTTTTCAGAAGAGACAGGGCATGTACACATCTAATTATAACCCAATGTAGGAAGTGGTATGTGCCCCCAAGAAATTACAGGGCATAAGAGAATGCATAGTAAGGAGAGACGGCCTGAAAAGTTGGAGAAGGCTGCAAAGGAGAGGGAGTCTTTTTGCTGGCTTTGAAGGGTGGATGAGAATTCAGCAAGTGGCCAAAGGGGAAGACACCTTCCAGGGAGAATGAATCAGAGTGCAGGACAGTGATGACATATGGCTGCATATTAGATGAGACTAAGAAGGTCATGGGCACAAGAGTGAGCATGGCAGGGCAGGTTACCATTCTCCAGGGGATCCTGACTTACTGCCTAGAAGTGGTGCTCCTCATGGCGGTCTTCAGAAAAAGAGCACTTGCTGCCTTAGCTCCTGCATTCCTAAGTCTCTAAGAGGCAAGCACTGACTGGATGGTGGTTTTTAGATGAAGGAGTGGAGGGGCTGCCATGGGAGGTTAAGATATTGCCAGCAGTGGGACAATGCACAGACAGACAAGGAAGAGCTGCGTTGCTCTGAGCTGAGTCGGTAATAGTATTTATTCATGGAAGTAGATGGGGTGGGTGTGAGAACGGGTCCTGTAGATCAGAAATTGCATGAGATTTTCTCCAAGTATCAACCATTTATTACCAAGTAGCAGATTAAGAGAACCTAGGTCCCCCTAGAAATTCAGTCTCTGCTAGAAATTGCAGCTCTGTAGTTGATGCTGCACATGAGCCTATATTTGCACATTCCAGCAAAATGATAGTATAGTGTAGAGTTCAAGGATACTGTTTGGAGTCTTTAGATGTGAGTTTGAGTCTGGATTCAACCACTTACTTTCTGTGCAACTTTGGGCAACTCTGTCATTTATAAAATGCCAATGATCTCATGGAGCCATTGTGAGGTTTTAATGACATGATACTTGTAAATTACCTAGCAGAGTAACTTACAACACATGATAGCAGATAGAAAAAAAGATTATTGTCTTTGCTCAAACACAGTAAAACTCCATTTATACTGGGATAGGAATGCCTATGGTTTCTTGGGTCATGCACCAGGCTTAGAGTGTCCTCCAATTGGCATTGTAATGTAAAGAAAAAATACAAAGGTTAAAAATGGACCCAGATCACAAAAAATTTTACTTCTTAATTGGAAATATAATACCATCAGATACACTTGTACCTTAACATATTACAGGATATATGCAGAACCTCTGGTGACCTACTTTGTATTTGGGATATTTTGGGGTTTCCCAAAGGCTGCATACCCTCTAAATATCAGTTATCCCTCCATTCTAGTTATCATTTGGAGTCACTTTTTGCAACATTGAACCACTTTGTGTCACCCAGTAGCTTGCTGGGTACCTATATCAAGCCTGGGAAATTGTAGGTTAGGGTGCCTAATGGTGGGGGTGAGAAGGATCTGAGATTTACCATAGAATCACACGAGGATCCTACTTCTGAGGGAATATCACAGGTGCCCAATCTCCTCAAGGAGCCCACCTGATGGTGGCAGGCAGGGCACAGTGTCAGAGGCCAAGACAACCCACCCTGCCCCAGACACGTCTCATCACACACTGGGTACTCATGCTCTGTCCCACTCCCAGGTAATCCCAGGGCACTGCAAAGCTGACTTTCCAGGGTATGATTTAAACAGCTCTCAGGGATATGCTCAGTCCTTATTGCTAGAAGGATGATTGGTTCCTTGGAGCCAAGGGGATGGTAAATACACCTTTTGTGGTGATTAAAATAACAGCTAGCAGAACAAACACAGCTCCAGTGCCTCCAGGCTCAGAGGAGCAGAAGATGTTCCTTCTGAAGAAGCAGCAGGTGGCAGGCAGCTCTTAGGGAAACTTAAAGTTTGTCTTTTTAAGTGAATCTGGCAGAAGACACATTGTTTTCTCCTGTGTGGGCATGACAACCCATGCAATGCCGTTTGTTTCAGCAGAATTGAAAATAAAAATCCTTGCTGAAAGTGGGGAGACAGGGCACACCCCTGAGGGAGGAACTCACAGGAAGCTGGGCTCTCTGTGGCCCAAGAGACCCGACACAAAGCCTCTGAAATTTGAAGAGCAGACAGAGATAGAGAGGAGGAGTGAGCGTGGACAGGAACGCAGTGACTGATTCTCTTACAATGTCATTGGCAGTCAACCTGTGATCTTGGGAGGGATCCCACCCTCTGACACCATGACTCACAGCCCCACCTCTCTCCATTGACCTTTTCATGCCACCAAGATTAAAGAGGTTGTGTCAGATGCATTAGAACGTCAATGAATCCTCAAGAAGTGTGCAGTGTGGGTTGGATTTGAGGTGGGGAAGGAGGGGTGCCCCACTCCTCCACACACACTCATATCTGGACACAGGTAAACTATTACAACCCACAGATGTGGCTACAGGCCCAGGAAATCTGCCACTCTGAGCCTGAGTAAGATGGTAGAGGACAGCAAGAGAGAAAACGGGGTAGGCAATCAAGCCTCATCACCGGGGCCTCTTGTCCATTTTCTGCCACCGCAAGAGTGGATTGATTTACTCATTCATTCATCATTTAAAAAGTTGCACAAGTGGCCCCCAAAACCTATCCCAGGGAATATTGGGTTAGGGTAAACAAAAAAGTGTAATCAGCCTTCAGAAATGTTCAATGTATTAATAGTAGAAGAGAAATGCCTTACATGCAGAATCATCTTGGAATAAGCAAATGAATGAGACAGTAGTAAAAAGCCAAAATAACATGATTAAGCACCAAAAGCAAAGGGTGGTGGTAATACAGGCTCCAATTTTCAGAAGGGCAAGGAGGAGCATTTTGCATCAGAGGACTCGAGGATGACTTCATGGAGATGAAACTAGAGTTTCACCTTCAAGGATTGGAAGGGTTTGGGGTAAATAAGGAGGAGAAGAGCAAGTTAGATGGAAAACATTCCTGAGCAAAACACCAAGGTGGGGATGAATGTTGGGAATAGCAGAGGGAAAATCAGTCCATATGACTCAGTGATGTGTTGGTTGAGATGAAATGGGCCTAGACCACAGGCAGCTTGGAAAATTCAGGGCCATCTACTGCATTTCTCAAAGCATGGTCCACATTCCAGCTGCACAAATATCACTTGGGGCCAGTCTCAGATCACCTAAATCTTAATTCGTGGGGTGGGTGAAGGACCCAGGATTATTTTTTTATGAGTTCTTCTCCCTAGTTCCTACTAGTTTCTTAGGTATACTAGTTCCAAATCTTTTTGGCCTTGGGCACCTAAGATTTAAGCTACTGGTAGTTTATAACATTTGTGGGCTAAAGGCTGGGATGAGTTAGCATTTTAGAAAGACTAATCTAGCAGGAGTGTGCAAGGTGGACTCACAGAGGCAGAGACCAAAGTGGCAGAAATTAAGATGTTACCATAGCAATTCCAGAGTGTGGCAAGGAGGCCTAAAACTTGGGAATCTGTAACCAATGTGCATAGTACTTTGCTTTGTACTCAGGATCCCATTGATCAAGTCATTCTTTGTGTCTGGGTATTATTTGTACCCCACAACCATCCTATGCCTCACTAAACAGAAATTACTTTTGCTACATCTGTCACTGAATTTTCACCAGGAATGTCCAACACCACATACTCTTCTTTTTCACCCTCTCCCACTCACACACACACACAAGCGAACACACATGCACACACACACACACGGCATGCACACAGTTTCTGCACTACACAGAGAAAGCTAGTCATTTCCCTTGGCAGGTAAACTAGTCACCAATGCAAAGTACTCACTGTCAGCTCCAGCAACTTCACAGTTGATTCCAAGAGACCTGTTAATCATTGGTGGTCCACAGAGGTCCACCTTGCTTCTCTGCTTCCTTCAAACAGCCTCAAACCTCAGATGGAGATAGCTTTGTCACTTTATACTCTTGTCAGCATATCACTCAATGAGCTCTGAGCACTCATTAAGAGTTGTGTTCTCCAGCCCAATCCATCAGGACACTAAAGGCCCTGACTGGGCACTGTGACAAGGCCCAGGACTCCCTGAAGAGGGAGAGGGGAGACTGGTAATTGAGGGAGTAGAGATGTGATCCACTGATACTTCCAGGGAGAGACAGGATGCCAAATACAACAGACCATATATACATCACCATACACAGGAGCTCCAGGCTAACCATTAAGCCTTCCTGTTCTTTGTGCATCATGAATTCTGCTTTTCTCCAACCTGCATCAGCACCTAACTGCCCACACACCCCAAACTCCATTTATTGCCTAGAACACCATCTGCCCAAACCCCTACAGACCATCTTTAAAATGTGCTAGAGTAGCAGTTTTCAGAGAGGGTCAACAAAAACTGTGTTGGATGGTTTTTCCATTTGACTTTCCATATGTGTTCTCCACCCTAACTCAGTCTCCTGGATGCTAAGCTTTATGGATTACTTCTTTGGGCCCTCATGTTCTATGGATGTTGATTGGGTTGGTAAATAGGCAATCTTGGAAAGAGATCAAAGGGTTAGAGGGAAGTGAAGTTGGAGTATACTTATTTCCCAGGCTACCTTCTGGAACATTAATGGGGGATTGGCTGTGCCCCTCAACCAAAGATCAGGGGGTCCTGTCTACAGAGCTGTCTCCCCCTTTGGGTTCTGGAAGCCACTCCCTTCACCACTCAGACCTAGTTTGGATAAAGCCTGTCACTCTTCCTAGTCTCAGGGCACTGCACCATCCCTTACGGGTTCCCTACCTACATCTTGGTCACACCTTGAAAATAGTCACTTTATTAAAACCCCATAAAATACTCACATGGATGTGTATTTGTTTCTTGCTTATGCCCTGTGTTAGGTGAAAAAAAAGTTCCCCACAGTCAAATAACTAACAAAATGGATTATTTATGGCTATACCTCTCAGAGCCTTTAACATGTATCATGAGTATCCAAGAGGAAGGGTATAGTGTGTAGTATCCAAAGCTTATTGACCCAGAACCACGCTCCATTCTGCCCACCACCAACTCCAGAATTCAGAGTAAATATCTCAGGGAAGTCACATAAACACTGAGAGCCAAATGCAGCTAGCACACAGGGGCAAAGCCACCAGACAATACATAGCTCCTGGGCACTTCCACTAGAAGACACAAGAGAGGCTTTGTAAATAGCATGCAAGCTTTCATGAAAGCAAGACAATGCTTTCACAAGACAATAACACATCATGAAAAAACACTGCCTAAGACCTAGTCCTTTCTCAGCCACCAACTTTGTGATCTTGGTCTGGTCACTGCATTTCTCTGTGCCTCTTTTCTCAACATAAAAAGAAGTAGCTGAATTTGATCCACAGATTTTTAAATATGTAAGCACTGGAACTGTTTCTTCAAATGAAATCTCAGAAAGAAACCCAATCCAGAAGACAGGTGAAAATCAAGCTACTCTGAGTGAGGTGAGGTTGAGGGAACTGTGCTGAGACACCACCTCCCTAGACTCTATTTCTCGAACAGCAGCCCTTGAAGCACTTCCAAGGACTCCACAGGGTTTCCCAGATCCAGTTTTGGAAGCATTGTTCTAGAGGTCCCCTGAAATGCATGATAGGTGGGACCACAAGGTAGCCTTCACATGTAATTATTGCCAAAGGAATTAAAGTGGTACAATACAAAGAGACATACCATGTTCACGGATTGAAAAACTCAACAGGATAAACATGTCAGTTCTCCCAAAATAATACAAAGATTTAATATGATTCCTCTGTCAACATCCTTGCAACACTTTTTTTGTAGATATAGACAGTATTATTGTAAAATTTATATGGAAAGGCAAAGGAATTGGTAGAGATAAAATAATTTTAAAAAGGAAAAATAGAGTGGGAGGGATCAGTCTACTCAATTTGAAGAAATATCATATAGCTACAGTAATCAAGACTGCCTGGTATTGGCAGAAGCATATACATCTAGATTGATGGAATAGAATAGAAAATACAGAAATAGACCCACACAAGTATGTTCAACTGATTTTTTGATAAGTGTGCAGAAGAAATTAAATGGAAGAAAGAGGGCCTTTTTAAGAAATGATACTGGAATAATTTGACATCGTAAATTAAAAAAAAAAAAAAAAACTCAACCTAAACCTAAGTCTTATACCTTATATAAAATTTAACTCAAAATACATGGTGGATTTAGATGTAAAAATATAAAACTATAAAACATCTAGAAAAAAACAGAAAAAAATCTTTGAGATCTAGGGTCAGGGAAAGGTTTTTTAGCACAACCTATAAAATAAAAAATAATAAATTGGACTTCATAAAAATTAAAACTTCTGTTCTGCAAAGACCCTGTAAAAGGATGACAGGACAAACTCGGCTGGGGAAACATTTACACATTATATCCTACAAAAAAACGATTACCTAGGATACAAAAAGAACTCTCAAAATGTAACAGAAAAAAATGCAAACAATCTGATTAGAAAGTGGGCAAAAGTAATCAAGAGACATTTCACTGAAGATTTACAGATAAAAAAATGAGCACAATGAAAAGATGTTTAGCATCATTAACCATTAGGGAAATGCAAATTAAAGCTACAATGAAATATCATTACTAAAAAGGGCTAAGATAAAAAACAGTGGCAACACCAAAAGCTGGCAAGGATGTGGAGAAACTGGACCATTCATTCATTGCTGGTGGGAATGTAAATTGGTGCAGCCATGCTGGAAAACAGTTTTGCACATTCTTAAAAGCATTAAACATGCTACTACCGTATAACCCAACAATTGTGCTCCTAGGCTTTTATCCAAGACAAATGAAGACTTATGTCAACACAAAAACCTGTATGTGAATGTTTATAGCATCTCTACTCATAATACTGTAATGTTGAAAACAAACCAAATGTTGTTTAACAGACCATTATTTGAACAAACTGTGGGACCATCCATATCATGGGATATTGACTACATGGCAATAAAAAGGAATAAACTATTGGTACATGCAACAACCTGGATGAATCTCCCAAGTATTATGCTCGATAAATCTCCAGGGTATTATGCATTCCTAAGGATCACATATTGTGTAATTCCATTTATGCAACATTCTTGAAATGACAAAATTGTAGACAGGATGCTACGGGTTAATGGAGGAGTGGATGCAGGGAGGAAGTGGGAATGGCTATAAACAGGTGTCATGAGGAACCCTCCCCATGACAGACATGTTCTCTACCTTGATTGAGTCAATGTCAACATTCTAGTTTTGATATAATACCGTAGTTTTGCAAACTGCTTCCACTGGGAAAAGTGGCTGAAGAGTATACAAGGTTTCTGTATTCTTTCTTATAGTTGCATATGAATCTACAGTTATCTCAAAATAAAAGCAGTGCAATAAAGGCAACATTTATTTCACTTTTAAATCTGCAATTTGGGTAGGGCTCAATGGGTATCACTCATCTCTGCTCCACTTGTTTGACTTTAAGCAGCCAGAGGGCTGGGGGCTGGAACCCTCTGAATTTGCGCTCACTCGTGTCTGGCAGTTTCACAACAGCTGTTGATGGACACCTAGCTGGAGACGTAAGCTCTGACATGTGGCCTCTGCACGTGGCCTGGACCTCCTTACAGCATAGCGGCTGGGATCCAAGGTGGAGTGTGCTGAAAGACAGAGCGAGGTGAGAGCCATCTCACCTTCAGCACCATAACTGAGGAAGTCATGCAGTGTCACTTCTGTGCACCCAGCTCACTGAAACAGTCACAAAGGCCATCAGTTCAAAGGAGAGGGAGAAAATACTCTGTCCAATGGGGGAATGTAGAAGTTACGGCAGAGCACTGGAATTAGAAATATAACTGTGGCCATCATTATAAAATATAATGTGCCAGCCTTTAAGGACCTACTTTCTCCCAAATCTATAAGACGGCCAGTGTTTTACCTATTTTTCATGGGTCTAGCCGTGAAGAGAGCCCATATTTATTTCTTATAATGATTCCTAATTTCTGGAGAAGGCACTCTAAAGGCCCAGGGTGAGTCAGGTATTCACACCTGGCCAGATTGGCCATGACCTAGAGGTTGGGCCATGTGCAGGGGCACAAGGTCATGTCATATACAACTGTAACAGAGAGAGGGGGGACACTGGACTAGAAGGGAGGGCAGTTCTCTGAGCAGAAGGATTCACTTTAACTATCAAGGTAACCCAGAATGTACCAAAGCACAAAGGTAAATTTTCTTTAAAAATTAAATGCCATGTGCAAAGTCTACAAGCATAAAATAATGTGACCCAGAAAGGGTAGATATAAAAGGATGGGCAAAGTTGATCAGGCAAAGGCAAACAAAGGGAAAGGTGGGTTGGTGATGTAAATATCCGACTGAAAGGACTTAAAGGGGAAAGAAGGCATGAAATAGGACAGAAAGGGTTACTTAATGTTGATAAAGGGTGCAAGCCCCAAAGAAGACATAAGCATCGTGAGCCTTTTGTGTTGATAATGCAGCTAAGAAATACATAAAACTGATTCTATAACAAATATAAACAAAAAATGATAGGAACACAAGCGTAGCGGGACACCTTAACACGCCTCCCTTAGTCTTTGACAGATTAAGTAGGCCAAGAGTAAATTAGGATAGAGAGGAGCTGAATGATGTATTTCATGTGTCTAATTTAATAAATATACATCAGTTTTATATTCTACAAAAAGAGGACATACCTTTACTTTAAGAACTCATGAAACATTTACAAAAACTGATCGTGTATTAGCCCATAAAGGAAATCTCAACAAATTCCAAAAAGCAGAAATTGAACAGGCCCTGTTTTCTGACCACAATGTGATAAAACAGAAAATTAATGGCAAAAGTTCAAACCAACAAATCCAAGCACTTTGAAATTTAGCAACACTTTACTCAGGAACTCTGGGTCAGAGAGAAAATCCAGGCTGCAATTGCAGATCATTCTGGACACAACAACATTAAGAACATTCTGTATCCAATGCTCATGGGATAGTGCCAGAGACAAATTTAGAGCTAAAGACCTTATATTAGCAAAAAAGAGTGAAAAAAGTGGACTAATGATTCAGACCCAGGAATTAGAAAACAATAACAAACCAAACCAAAGAAAATTAGGAGGCAGGGATGAACAAATTCAAAAGCACAAAGTAACAATTTGAAGACAACACACACAAAAAAAACTGATATGTATAAGAGGCAGCTCTTTGAAAAAAATAATAACACAAATAAACTGCTCATCAACAAAACATGAACACAGGAAATTAAGAATAAGAAAGGGGGTATAATTTCATATATAGAGTTTTTGAGGTAATGTTACAGTTTTAAGCTAATAAAGTTTAAAAGGTCCAGTGCATTTAAGAAAAAAGGAAATTACAAATTTAATTTACAATTACAAAACTTGAGTAAATCAATATGCAAGGAAAAAGTTGCCAAGCATGCAATGCAGTAGGTATAATGGTTAAGGATGTGGGCTGTGGCACCAGCCGGCCTGGGTTTCATCTCCAAGTCACCTGTTCGGCAAATTATTCTGCATCTCCAAACCTCAGTTTCCTCACCTGTAAGTTGATGATACTATGTATCTCCCAAAGTTTTGTGCAAGAACAGAATCACAAGTTAACCTCCTACCACAGTGTGACCTGGACTTCCCAAATAAGACAGCAGGCTTTTTTTTTTTTATTATTACTTCTTTCCTTCAAACTTCCAAAGAACAGATATTTCACATACTGCATTAATAGTTTCAAGGCATACAGAAAGATGGAACACTATTCATCTGATTTTATAAAATGATTATCAATATAAAAAGCTGACATGTTAGCACAAAAAATACAAATATGCTTTATGAATCCATATAGATTTAAAAATATATGCAAAAGGAATCCAGTGTTGTAATGAAAGGATATGACATCAAAATCAAATAAAGTATTTCCCAGGGATAGATGGGTGATTCAATGTGAGGAAATCTATTAATCCACTTTGTCACATTGCCAGGCCACTGACAGTGCACTGAGTTAGAAATGCTGCTTTTAGTTACTCGCTTAAGGAAATGAGACAAGGCCAAAATCTATGTTTAAGGTTATTTGGTGCAACATTATTAAACTTTTAAGCAACCTCAATACACATTAATAGGGGAGTTCTTAAGTACATGTACTAAATAAACATTATATTTGTTATCTATAGAAATATACAATAGATTGTTCTACAGAAAGGATCAGTGTAAAATCACATAAAATATTTTTTAAAATATTCTAAAACATGAAAATATATTCAAGACATACTTCCCACTAAGCGTAAAGGAAATGAGTTAAAAATAGTATATATACGGTTCTCACATATGTGGAAACTATACATATTTATCTATATATGTATATGCACATATATATGAACATTTAGGGTATTTCTTCACATGTTTGTTATTTTGCGTAAGTATGAAGATCAAATCATCATATTTTTCTCCATTTTAAGAGCTATAATCTAATTCTCACTCTTCTTAAAATGAAAAATACTACAGGTTATTCACAGCAATATTAAGAGACAGACAAAGTGTGTGTGTGTGTGTGTGTGTGTGTGTAAACATACATATAGTATTTTATAGGGGATGGGAACTAAAAGGAAATACAATGAAATGTCACTATGGCAATTATCACTCTATGAATGGAACATGGAAGTATTTACATCTAGCTGACATACTCTACCCTTCAACCTGGGTTCTCTCACTTCTTGGAATGGTCTCTTTGGTGCTGCTATATTGCTTAAAAACAAATAAACCAAAATAATAACAACTACAAACCATGGAACCAGTTTTCTCCTTTCCTCTGGAGTATAAGCAGAATAATCTCTCCTTTACTTCCCCTTCTTGGATTCTATCACTTTGCTTAAATCTAGATCCAGTATAGAATTGATTCAGCCTTTGGCAAATGTTTTTTCCCTGGATATAACTTAATATTCTGTCTTAGGAAAGAAGAATATCTTCATTTGAGAAGCTCTGGCTTGCTTCCCAAACCCACACCCCACTGGATTGTGTCCATGGCTATTTAAAGAGTGTGTTCTGACCCAATGGAATGATGTAACGATTCTGGGGATATGGAAAATTTTGTCTGTTAGGAGCAAACAAAATGATTTGTCTTAGAAATGGCCAGAGATTAGAGCTAAGAGAAATCTGAACAAGAAGATATATCATGGGTCTGGATAGAGGAGGTGGATATAAGAACAGGATTTGGGGACTCATTGGATATGGAGGGTGAAGGGAGGGGAGTGGTGAACAATAACCGAAGTTTCACATTCCACGCTCATGGAATAATAGAACATTTTTCTTCAATGTTCATAGACTGAAGCTTGAACATTGAAGAAGAAATGAAGATCTCACTTTGGGTTTTAATAGCTTGGGCTAAGGGCAGGAATTTCAACAGGATATCCATAAGCATTTTAAAATCTAACTCCACAGACCAGATGGACATCAAGTTAGAAGTGTAGATTTGAGAACTATCAGTCTGGGCAAGAAGGTAGAGCCTAAGTCTCTGAGAAGATGCCTGAGCCTTATGGAGCACTGGTATTTAGAGAATAGAAGAGGAAAAGGGATCTAGTGAAGGAGCTGGAGAAAGAGTAGAAGGAAAGATGGTTTCAACAACAAGACATAAGGAAATAAAAACAGATCTAGCCCTAAAACAATGGCAGAGCTATAATCCATGGTTTATTTTTTTAAAGATTTTATTAATTTATTTTTAAAGAAAGGGGAAGGGAGGAAGAAAGAGGGGGAGAAACATCAATGTGTGGTTGCCTCTTGCATGCCCCCAGCTGGGGACCTGGCCTGCAACCAACGCATGTGCCCTGACTCGGAATCGAACTAGTGAGCCTTTGGTTCACAGGCCAGTGCTCAATCCACTGAGCCACATCAGCCTGGTCTATAATCCATGGTTTAGATAAACTAAAGCAAAGTCCTCATGCCTCCTCTTCCTCTGGCTTTAATTGAAAGTAGATGCATGTACATTTGGCAAACAAAAATGTGATGTTGACTTTAAGCAATAATGTCACTGATGTTGGAATGATCCTCCACCATGGAAGAAAAGAAGCGAGGTCCTTTCTTAACCCGTTTTCACATGCAAACTTTCACTTGGACTCTGGACTTTGGCTACTATGACTCTATTAATTTTGTGGCATGTTCAGTCCATGTGGACTTTTGCATTATTAATTAAAACACATGTTTGTTTTTTAAATATCAGGCTATGTCATTTACAGTTAAGACACAACCTAGAACCCAGGACTCCCAACCCCAGGCAGTGGACAGTTTATGTCACCTTTCCGAATCTCAGGATGCACCCAGACACCTGTGTATAAAGACCTGGGACAAATCAAAGCCTCCTAAGATGTAAGCACCTGAGGTTAGGGTGTCTTCTTCCTGGTTAACCTCACCCTGATAACCCCTCCCCAAAGAGGGACTCCTATGCTGCTGTGTTGGAAAGACAATGGAATGCCTGAACCTCTTCTTTAAAACTTTCTTTTCTATGATTTTCAGGTGATCGTCAGTATAACCATCCGATTTTAAGCAGTGCTACCCAGACCCCTACCCATGGTGAGAGATGACTCTGCATTCCAGCCTCATTCCAGGTGGCTCCACCCTAACTAGGGCTGCCTATTCAAGCATCAAAACTATGAGCACTGACTCACTGAAGCTAAGGAGGTATAAGGAGTCAGGTGTCCACCTTCCCTCAGGGCCACGGTGCCTCACTCTCACTTGTAAACTGTTGTTCCCTTAGTGTTCCATCTCTGATGTAAGAGTGATCTTCCACCATGGAAGAAAAGAAGTGAGGATCTTTCTTAACCCATTTTCACTTGCAATCTAGATCACATCTTGCAGCCATCAATCCTATATGTCCACAGCAAGGACTGAACACTCTCCTCTGCCCAAGGCTACTTGTGGTACCATTTAAAAGTGACATGAGATGCAGTAAACTATTGATCAACCCCAACCAAACTAATGAAGATTGGATAAAATGCAAAACCAAACTGTGTGATTTGAGTTTCAGCTTCTTAGAAAGGGAAGAAGCTGAAAGCTGGAGAGCCCAGGAATGTCAGTGTAATGCCAAAGGGTTACAGAGCCATGTTTCCTTCTTAGCATATAGCATCCTCCCACCCGATCACAGCTTCACATGTGCCATGGCAGAGCAAAACCATTTTTGGCACCTGCTCAGAGCTTGACAGAACATATGCCAGCCATGCCATGTAAGTTGTGAACTGTCAGTCATTCTTCTCTCTTTGCTTGAAAGAATGTGAAAACATCATTCAATTTTAGCGAGAGAGAAACTCAAAACAAAGATAAATTCTAAGCTTACCTGGCAGAGAGACCTGCCACTCTCATGTAAGATAACTCTCTGCCTCAGCACTGAGACCAAGGAACATTGTAATCAGGAGGCCAGAAGTGGGCTGGTTTGATGTCCCTCTCCAGTGCTGGGCTCCTAGTGGAAATATGTGATGATGAAAGAAACAACCTGATAGGATGTCTCAGGCTGTGGAGTCTAGGAAAATTACAACTGGAAGAAATTGAAGAAATAATTTAAAAGAAGTTGATACCATTTCTCATTCATTACCATTTCTATGAGTGGTGATGTTGATAGTGGGAATAGAAAGAAGGGTCCACATATAAAACATTTTGGAAAAAGAATTGGGAAAACTTAGTTACTAACTGAATATGGTCAATAAGAGTCAATTATGAGTGAGCTATGATTAATAAGAAAAATAGGGGGGAGGTGTCTTATTCACACAATCTAAAGAATAAGGAAAGCAGCCAGTGTGTACAGGAGATGGAGCTATTGATGGTGAGTTTGCATCTGGACATCTAGAGCTGGGTATGATCATAGGAAATGCAAGGAAAGCCATTCAACAAGCAGTTAGAAATGCATACACGAAGTCTGGAGGGAGGTTACAGCTGAAGATGTAAGTTATGCTTCGGAAGCAGTATCAGAAGCCTTGGGAGTAGGAACAATCTGTGCAAGAAGGCTGAGAGAGAAAAGCAGAAGGCAGAGAGCCTGGGGGATGCTCAGGGCAATGAAGAAGTAGCAGGAAGAGGAGCCAGAAAAAGCCAGCAAAGAGTGCTTCCCTTGCTCAGTAACATTCTGAAGGAATATCCATGTGCTGGTTTTCCCCAGGAGGAGCCCACATGAGCACAGCCTCCTGGTTACCAAGGGAGAAATAATTCTTTCCTCCCCTTCTTCCTACTTTCTTTTTCTGTCTGGTATCAGGAGATGGGGGCCAATTAATGAGACCTGGTCCCTGCCCTTGAGTAGCTCACAACCTAGCAGAGGCAGGGTTTTCTCCAGATCCTTTCTTTGGGTGCCAATGCTTTTCCCAGGAGCTGGCAGAGCAACTATTAAGAGAAATGACCTGTGTCCACTTGATTAACCAAAGAGCATTAATTGGATCCTTATTTTGAGCCAAGCACTGTGAAGGCATCAGAAAAATTGGAAAGCAAGAATTCTGCTGGCAAAGAGACAGCAGTCTTTGGAAATCAAGATCAACTTGTGTGAAATGAAGGGAGATAATGGAGACATCAACTGAGTGATAGGGCCTTGAAGACTAGAAATCACTGTGGGCTGAAAAGACATGACATTGTCATAGAGAAGTCTTGAGTGAAGGGAGAATATGGCTAGAGGAAGAGTGAGAAAGGGCATTGTAGCAAGAGAGAAAGCAGGAGCCAGGGGCCAGGGCCATCATGGTGATGGCAGAAGGCAAGGGAGACCTGGCCTCAGCTCAGTGGCCTATTTTGGAGAAGAAAGCAGGCTAAGAACACTCGGAAGTGTTGCATTTGAAAGTGGATGAGCTGAGTGATGCTTATGGATGCTCTTGGCAGCCAAAAGTGAAGAAACAAGAGCTGAGGGGCTGGTGGCTACTTCCCAGCTCTGGGTAGCAGTGCTCTCGGCATCCAGCTCACTTCACTTTCTGGCATCTATCCCAATCCATGCCAGGGAGGCCCTTTCTGTACAGCATGTTCTTATCTTACAGGGATGCTGAGCATCCCCCACCCCCTCACATATGTGCTGGCATGAATACCAACTCATTGCCTGGGCTTCCCTGTCTCCATCCCCAGTGCCAGGGGAACCATTGAAGGCAGGACAGGACAGAGAAGCTGGGAGTTGCCTGTACTGAAGCTACTCTTGGATTAAGCCTAGAAGTGCTTCTCTTTGTCCCCTGGTTCACCGAATTCTTCTCTTCTAAGGGTTAGCACTCACTTTGCCAAGAGGCACAGGCAGCCACAATCCTATTACATTTGTCCAAAGTTAGAACCTGCCCCTTCTCAGATGTCCCAAACCAACGTGGAGGGAGGGGTGATAGAAGAGCCACTCACCTACCTTACTTCTGGGAATGGTACCACTGCTTCCTCAGGAATACCTGTTGACTTTTTGCTGTGCCTCAAGTCAACCAAGCACCAGGACACATTTGTCTCCCTTTCCCACACCTCCATTCCTCTCCATCAGGCTTACATCCCTATCAGACAGCCCAGTGATGTACCTGGAGACAGAGTTTGTCATTCAAGGAATGGTAAGCTGCCAACAGAGTCAGTGGCAGGGAAGACAACACCTGCACACCAGCTTATTGACAGCTGGAACTGAGCATGAGGGAAAGTGAGTTGCTAGCACCATCTGTGTCCTAGCACCTGGGGCCAGGAAAGTGGGACAGGGATGTGACATAGAGCCCGGACCCTCTCCCTCCTGCCTCCCCAGCCTGTGTCCTCACTAATGTGATGCACTCCTCCCTTCTTTTGCAGAGAAGCCACGGATGAATAACATCCTGACATCAGCCACTGAGCCCTATGACCTATCGTTCTCCCGCTCCTTCCAGAACTTGGCCCACCTGCCCCCATCCTATGAGTCTGCAGTGAAGTCCCACCCCAGCAAGTACTCATCCCTGAAGCGGCTAAGTAAGTACAGTTGTCCTGGGTCTGTCTCTCAGTGACCATGACACCCTCCTGTGTTTCATTCACTGTCTTGCCCTACACCTGAGGGACTGGTGTGGAGTCCCAAGAACAAAGAATGAGGGTAGCACAGAAGAAGACAATCAATGAGTGCCTTGTTTTTGTTATTTTGGGCCTGAGCTCATTCCCCATGGGTAGAATAGAGGCCGTGGCATGCCCAGGTCTGCATGCCCACAGCTAGCATGCAGGAGAGAACCTTTCCTAGCCTCGTCTCACCTACTGCATTCAAAACCATGGGCCTTCCTCACTCTCAAGATCTTGGAGGAGAGGCTACCAATACCAGCACTTTCTGGGTCTCATCACAGAGACCTGACTATAGAAGGGCCCATAAACCACCCCCCTCTGTAACCCAGCCAATCCTGTCTTGAGAAGCTGAGACTCCCCACTCCCAACACACACTCCATTTCATCACTTGAGTCCAGTTCATCCAATTGTCTCAGCTCTGCATCTGACTCTGGGGAGGCTCTAGGGACTGAGGGGTTGAAGACATTACAATGACTAAAAGGTAGGTGGTGGAAGGGCTCTTCTTTCCTAGCTTTCCAGCCCTTGGAACTTCTCCCCTCATGTCCTCGAGTCTATTTTCATGACACCCAACTGCAGGGCTGAGTATTTGCTTGAAGCTACAGGTTAACCTGCCATGATAGAAGTTCAGCCCATGAGTCCATACCAGCCACCTACAGGGTGGAATGGTACATGTCTATGGCCAAAAGTGGAATCACCAATGATCCAAGGAATCAGATGCATGCCCAAGGTGAGAGAATATATGGCTCAGGAAGCAAGATCTATCCACTGGTTACCCTCTGGGAAAACTGAGGAGCAGTGAGTATTCCCATATTCTGCAGAAATCTAAAAGTCTGTCTGTGGGAAGCCAAACAGGCTTATGTATATCCCAGGTAGGTTCAAGAGTTAGGTAGGCCATGTGATCTGGGGAAGGCCGCCCGGATGGGGATGGAGACAAGGGTGGAGCATCTGCATGAGGTGCACCATTTCTCTAGCCTGCTCCGCTGTGGGCACAGGGGAGGTATGTGTAGGCTGGATTCTGTGGGATGCCCATGTGTCAGCTTCCTAGGCATTAGTTCTTACTCCAGAGAAAGTGTTACTATGTTCCTAAATTACCAGTTAAACATTTTCGTAAGTGCCTCTTGGGTTGGAGCATCTTTATTCTAGCAGGAGTCTGGTTCTGCAGTCCACCTTTGGAGGCAGGCCCTGAATCTCATGGAAAAGCTGCTGGCTGCTCCCTGGGAGCTATCCTGTCTCAGGACATGTGTGGTGGCAGTAGCCCTGGAGCAGGAGTTCAGGGGCCAGGGCTTGCCTCCACTTGGCCATGAACTCCCTGAAGACCTCCCAGAAGCCCCTTAGTCCCTGCACACCCAAGGTGGTGCTAGACAGAGCAGTGGCATTGCCAGGGACCATACTCTCCAGCTAGCCCCCAACATGGGAGGTCTGAATCAGAATCTGCGTTCAACAAGTTTAACAAGCCCTTAGGGATCCATCTGCATATTTATTGGACAAGTACTGCCTCCACCTGTCTGGGCTACAGGGTCCTACTTCAGTCCTGGCTTCAGTGCAGTATCACCTCACCCCAGCTGGTGTCTCTCTGTCTCTCCCCTGCAGCTGACAAGGAGGCTGATGAGTATTACATGAGAAGGAGGCACCTGCCTGACCTGGCCGCCCGAGGCACCCTCCCCCTCAACGTCATCCAGATGTCCCAACAGAAGCCCTTGCCTCGAGAGAGGCCCCGGAGGCCCATCCGTGCCATGTCACAGGACAGGGTGCTCTCCCCGGTGCGGGGCCTGCCAGATGAGTTCAGCATGCCCTTCGACCGAATCCTGTCTGATGAGCAGCTGCTGTCCACGGAGCGCCTGCACTCCCAGGACCCGCTGCTGTCCCCAGAGCGGACGGCCTTCCCCCAGCAGGCCCTGTCCAGGGCCCTCTCACACACGGACGTCTTTGTGTCCACACCCATGCTGGAACGCTACCGCATGACCAAGATGCACTCCCATCCCAGTGCCTCCAGTAACTCCTATGCCACGCTGGGCCAGAGCCAGACGGCGGCCAAGCGCCAGGCCTTTGCCTCGCGCAGACACAACACAGTGGAGCAGCTGCACTATATCCCCGGCCACCACACCTGTTACTCAGCCAGCAAGACTGAAGTGACTGTGTGACCACCTGGACAGGGCCAGGCACCTGGCAGAGCAGGGCAGGAACAGGAGGGGCCTGGAGCAAAGCTTCGAGCCCTGTGTCTCCCTTCCCTTGTCCCCTCTGGAGGAGGAGGGCAGTGAGCTCTCTTTGTCCAGAAAGCCATACTCCCCAGAAGGATGCAACCCAGTGGCCTGGCAAAGCATGCGCAGACTGGGACCTAGAGTGATCACTTACTCTCCCAGGAGAGTCAAGGGGAGTGAGCAGAGGGGTGGGCCAGCCTCACCCCGCCACCATCACCAACTCCCTTTCAGTTCCATGTCCTCTCTCCCTTTCCTGGGCTCAGCTGCAGGACACTCAGCCAAGAGCCCCTGGCCTGACCCTGGTCTGAAGCTGCCCTGGGTTTGAGTTGGCCAGCAGGTGCAGTCAGAGGACTGACAGAGCAGGCTACTCGGTCTCAATCATGTACCTAGAACCGTATCACGGGAATCTTCTAGTGCCTAAAAACTGCCTGCTCACTCTCACCCTTGGAGACAGGGAGCTGCTGAGTCCATAAGCACAATGATCTCTTCTGCCAGCTGGAGCTCTCTGGTCCACACTGAATGGCCCTTCTTCTGCTGACCCCTTGAGAGCCCCCCTTCCCCTCCCCCAAGCCATGGGACAAGGAAGGGCTCTCTTCCTTTACCTCCCTCCCCACTGTTGGGAACCCTGCCCAGTTCCAGCTGGCACTCCAACCGTAAGGTCCCTCTGGCCCAACTTCTGGGGGACTTTGCCCCTCCCCTAGCCCCAGGTGTTATATCCCTGAGTTCCCTGGGCTTAGCTCTGGCCCTCCTGGAAGAGAATACTGAGGAGGTGCAGGGACTTTTGGGATGCCCTCCCCAGCAACATGATTATCTCCACACTTCCTCCAGGCCTCTAAGTCTGAAGGATGACAACCCACCACTCAGGCCAGCCTTCCCCTCCCCTACTCTGCTCCCTAGAGGCATCTGCCCATGGCCAGAGAGCTGCAGGTGGGGAGGCCACTGTGATGCCCTAAGTCTCAGGCGCTCGCCATTCCCATCATCCAGGGCTCCACCTGTCTCCCACCATGCACACCAGGTAGGATGGAGGCAGAGGCTTCTAAAGAGGGGCAGCTCAGCCCTCAGTCCAGGAGGGCCTGAGGCGGTTGTCTGCACCATGTGCGCTCATCTCTCCCCATCACTGACCACCTCCCTGGCCCCTTCTTGGTATAGAATTTGCTCTCTCTGCCTGTTTCCCCTTCCCCCACCTCCAGTCCTCCTGAAGCTCCATTATTCTCTGCTTCAGAACAGTGGCTCCTCTGGCTCACAGAGACAGAGACCCTTTAGCTAATGCAAATAATGGTACTCCAGGCTAGTGGTCTGGGAGCTAACTGGTACCCCTGCCAGCTTATCTCAGCCCCTTCTTTGCCTCTAAGGGGGTAGGGAGTGAGGAGCCAGAACAACAGCATATGACAGCCTCGTGAAAAGTGAGTAGTGAGCTAATTAATATTCCCTCAAGACCGCAGCCGGGCAGGGAGAGAAGGGGATCCCCCATTCTCAGGGCCAGGGTACCTTCCTGGGCTGGGGCTGAGGAAATCAACTCCAAACTAATGGGTGAAGGTATGATACTAAAAAGGTGACTTGCCAAAGTCAGACTCTGGAAACAATGACCTTGAACTGGGATTTTAGATTCCCCCAGTTCTGCATATACTACATATGGTCCTTTAAAAGGGAGGTGGGGATGGGGCAGGGAGAACTCCCCAGTGTCTGGGAATTTTTAATCTAACCAAGTTCACAATCCATAGAGAAATCAATTGACTGATTCCTCTTATTTATTTCAAGAATTCCAAAGCTCTTATCTCTCCCTTCCCCACTAAAAGACTCACCATCCATAATCATGAAGGTATTAAGGCTCAGAGTGATGAACACAGCCCTCAGCTTCCCTGGTGGGGTGTTGTCACTGGTATTCTGTGGCTGTGAGGACAAGGAGAACTCTGTCCACTTTCCTCCCTTACAAACACATAAACCTTCTCAAGGGCTGGTCCCTAGGGGTTTATGAGAGTTTGTTCCAGAGGGAAGGCTGAGGGGTTTGGGCTGGAAGATATCAACCTAAATAGAGCAATTGCCTGTTCTCAGAAACAAAGGTGTGTCTCTTACAGCTGGTCCCCTAAACCCACTACCCTCAAATTCAGCCCTTGGCCCATCCCCTTGAAGGCTGCCTAGTGGTGCAGAGGGGAAAGGACGTGGATGGGTGAGAATGCCCTCACCCTGTGTCTAGACACACATGTACTCGAAACCAGAAACCTGATCTCATCATTCTCATTTTGTATGAGAAGCATCTTCTTGGCACCAAGTTCTCCAGCCCTCAGGATGCACTTCCCCTAGGCCCTGTCTTTCTGTCTCAGGGGTTAGTTAATAGGTTGATTCCAAAATGTTTCCCATCCCAGCCTTACTGCTATCCAGTGTAAAACCTCTGGTGTCAGTCAGATCAGAAAATTCTACCTGAACCCTTTCTTTTTAAAAATGATTTTTCTGCTTCACTGTTGGGTCTAGAAAAAAGGAGGGAGGGAGGAAAGGAGGGAAGAGAAAGAGAGAAGTCCACAAACTTGTTCCATTTCAGTCCCTTATTCCAAAATCTATAAAATTAAGTACTAATTAGTACATAAAAGTATCTCATTTATTCAGCTGGCCCACCCATGTTTGTAGAACAAGCAAAACCACATTACTAGGCACATTCACATCACAGGTAAGAGAGGGTTGTCGGATTAGAACGCAGATTTCATGACTTCAGCCCCACCAGGCCTTTCCCCACAATGGAAGTCCCCCTCCCTCAGCAAGGGAAGCTGAAAGCTCAAAGTGTTCCTCAGCTTGTTCTTTGTGCGAGTCTCCATTGATCTGATTGGAATAAACTGGGATGTGCCCAGGTTCTCTTCTGCCCTAAAGGTTCCTGCCAGTCTCCTTGGCCTTTGATGACAACAAAGCTCCCACAATCCCTCATGCCCTTCCATCACTCCTGTCTTGTTCCTCCAGTTAACTCTTGACTCCATGAGTTCATAAGTCACAAAGACTTTCCCAAGAATTCTTTTAACCCCCAAAGTAGGCTTGCCAGTGTCTTGAGAGATGAGTTTTTCTTCTACAAAGTTCCAATCCTTTCCTTAATCAAATTTCCCCTTCCTTTTTTCCAGTCTCCCACCCCAAATCTCTTGTCATAACCTTAAGTCTTTTATGCCAGTTCAGTCTTTCCTCCCTCTCATCTCCCTGGCCTTGCCCTCCTCCTCAACTTACCTTTCTCTGTCCCTTATTTATTTTCTTTGGTCTTACTATACTCTTCCAGTTGTAACACTTAGAGCTTTGAATGAAAACATTCAAAGAAAATGACATTCTTTGGGTCTTCTGTTTGCCTCATTGGTTTATCCTTCACCTCCTGCCCATAGGAGATGATATCAGAGTGGGGGGGGGGGCGGGTCCTAGCTCCCCTCACTCTGATCTCCAGGAGGGAAGGAAGAGAAGCTGCTCTGCCAGAGACATCACAGTTCAAAGTTTAGCTTTGGTTCCTACAGCTGGCAAGTCCCCCAACCTCCTGCCCAGCCTGCCACTAGTCCAGAGGCTCCAACACTGGCCAAAGATTCCTATCATTGAGGGCTCTCGGCCACTGTTCCACCTCACACCTGTACTACTTGTGTGTGTCACAGATGTCCCTTTGTCCTAAAACACTGGATAGCCTCATGGCTCTCCACATGTGGAGAAATATCCATTCCAATAACCCTGCCACCAAACAATCCATTTTCTTCAGAGATACCTTGTCTGCTACCAGCCTTTCATCCTCAGATTCCATCCATGGGTAACTGTGGAGTTGACCCAAGGTATTCTGAAAGGGCTGCTGATGACCCGGACCCTTGAAAGCACCTGCTCTGGGAAGCATTGACATGTTACCTCCCACATACATTCCTCCACCATCTTCCCAAACCAGGGAAATGTTGCTCTGAAGTATTTTCAAGGAAGCTTGTTGAGTTTTAATGAAGTATTTTTCAGGGTTCAAATGCTATTTTTTATAAATGCAGCATTTTAATGACAGATTCAATGTGAAAGATTAGTCTTCCTGAGCTCTAGATTTGGTTTCAGAAGGATGCACATGGTAGGAGGAAAAAGCACAGGGCAAGGCTCTCAGATACACGAGTTTTGCCCTAGCTCTGTCTCCATCTCACCAGGGGACCGAGGATGAGTCATAGTCTCATTGAGTGCCTCAGTTTCCTGTAAAATGAGAGGCTTTGACTAGATGAGCTCTGAAGTTTCACCCAGCTCTTACATGCTAGGGCTTTCATTAACCATTGGCCCCAACTCCTTTCTTCACATTCCTTCCCCACTTTAACTGAGCTGCATGCCTCCCATTAAGGCTGCCCCATGGTGACATCCTTAGATGCCCTAGACAACCACCAGACTCCTCACTAGACCCTGGGGTGGGCTCCATGGTCTTGGCCACCTAGGGATGCTCTTATATCTGAAGGTGTAAGAGCCTACCCATTACATAGGTTACCAACCATGTGTCATGGAAGTCCCTACACACAGGCACACCGAAATCATCCAGGGTGTCGTGTCATTAGGAAATTCTGAATTTGAAGTTTCCATTTTGATGTGGCCCTTAAAGCTGGAGGGAGGGAGTTCTGATTTCAGAGAGGGCATGGGCTGGAGGAGAAAGGTCCCAAGGTCAGCCTACGAAGGTGTGAAGTTTATATGTGAGAGCAGTTGGAAATACATTCCAAGCCACGAAGGAGAGTTCACGGCAGAGGCTCTGCGGGGCAATGGATGTTATATCCCACTCCAGAACCTGGGTCCTGAAGACTGAGTCTGGACACTGGGCTTCATTCCAGCTGGAGGAAGGGGAAGCATCGCCCCCTAAGCTGCCAGGAGTTGGGCCCTCACCCCATCCTAGTACATTTCTAGCCCCTCTTTGGGATACCACCGTCCTCCCAGTGAAAGCTTATGAAGCAAGAATTGAGAGTACAAGTCAGTATCATCAAACCCATCCTGTAAATCGGCAAACACATCAACCTGCAGCAGTCAGAGAAATGATATTACATGTTTCCTTAATGCCCTCCTTCCTGAGGGAGAGGAAGACCCCCGCTCAACTGTGCTGTCCACTCCTGCTGTGACCCTTGAATGCCACTCCATGGGAGGACTCATTCATTTGCTTCATAGTGGCAAATATTCCTCTAGTTCTATAACTCAACTAGACATTTTGTAGTAAAGAATTCTTGAAATTCTCTAATAAAAAGTAATTCTTACTGTAATATTTTTAGTTGGGGGACACAATTTCCTAAGGGGGGATCAATGAACATTTTTATGCAGTAGCCCAATTTATGGATTCTGTGTTTATTATATGGTAGTACTGATGAGAAGTACCTTTCTATCTGTAACCTTTGCACAGTCTCTTCTCTCCCCACCAGTAAACTTCATGATGGGCAGTGTTCTCGTAACTGCTGCTTCTGTACAAATCTTATCATTCTACTTACCTGTCAAAGCACATTCTATATGTACTGTAAACAGATATCACTTTAGTAAGATTTAGTCTTAAGGACTTTTCCACTTTTGTCAGTAACATATATTTATGGATTAAAAAAATAAAGCTGTTTCAACATAACCTGTCTCTTTAAGTATCCATGTGTTTAATTTTACAAACACAGCCAAAACTAAAGGGAATTAAAAATCGTGAAAGGACATAGAAGATCACTGCAGATGGGATTGATTGCAAATGGGAACATGGGAACTTTTGGAGTGACAGAAGAATTTTAACATCGGATCATGGCGGTGGCCACACTGTATAAATTTAGTAAAAATCATCAAATTGTATACTTACAATGAATGAATTGTATGATATGCAAATTGGGCCTTAATAATGCTTTTAAAAATGATGAACAGAAGAAAGGTAGGAAGGTAGGTTTGGGGCAAGTGTAAATTGGTGCAGTATGCCAATTCAAAACATAATTAGAAGTTACAACTTCGTATCCATATTCATCTACACTAGCACTATCATTCTTGGACAGTAGGTCTGAGTTTGGGTTTAGACATAATTCTTGCAGTTACCATAGGTAATTAGAGTACAGGTGGTTAAATATCAAGGCCATTTAAATGAAAGAATCTAGTTGCATTGTGAAAATTGATTTAGATTTGGAGTTTTGCTCAAGACCATCTTTCTTCGGACTCATTTTTCACACTATTTTCTTTGGCGCATATTCACTCATGCTGCTAAGATCATCTGCTACTCTGTGTTTCTGAGTTTTCACCATAACCTCCATACTGGCAGGCTCAGGTTCAGCCAACAAAGTGCTGCCAAACAGGACATGGTCTTCAACCGGCTTCAGTGCCTCCATGGTTCCTAGAATCCACAGTTGGTTATACTCTCTTATCAGCTGCCCAACTCCATTGTAACTCAAACCCTTCTGATTGGATGTATTGAGCTTCTGTTCAAAAATCCTTTTATTATCGCCTGCCAATGACATTCTTTACCTAGGACAAAGTGACAAGCTTATCTACTATTCTAATACATAAAAACACATAACCACACATATTCTAAAGTGCGTTTTGCTCACTACGTCACTTGCTTACTAACAATCACTATTACAGTGCATTGCTTCTATGTGATAGTGTCTCTCACCCATGATGACTCACAGTAAGTACACACATACATAGTACAAGTATAAAAAAGCTTCATTAATCTATATTCATCATTGAAAGGAAAATCAAAGAAAAACAAAATTCTGAATTGGAGAAAATCTTTTTTACAGAAGTGCAATTTAATTACTATGCTTACACACATAATGACTACATTAGACTAGCAACATGTTCCCAAACAGAAAATCTCAGGAGACCTTCCTTACTGAACAGGTAAGAATAATGGGTAATTAATATAAAAATTGTTGAGAGGTATGGGTCAGAGAGTTCTGAACATACTTTCAATGGTGTTTCTATAATACCTTAAAAGACTGTTCTTAACTAAGCTAAATAGCCCCCTTTAAATAACTGCAACTCTGACAATTTGTTTAACTTTTTTTCTTTGATTCTCAAAGGTAAACCTCAGTTTAACCCTGTCACAGTTGTCACTAATTCCAAATTGGTGCACTGAATAAATGAGGTCTTAATAGACCACCATTAATAAGCCAAGGCCAGTGAAACTCATGTTGGAAGCATCGAGGTGCAAGGAATTTCAGACAGCTTTTTACCTTCAACTTCACTTTGGACACTGAACTTTTCCTCTCTGATTGAGCATGATAAGGAAGCATAAAGCTTCTAGAAAGGAATAAAAAATATTTTCCTTCAAGATTTTAATAAGGAAACCAAGGACATTCAGTGTTTTGGTTCCAACTATGTCAGGGATAGGGAAATCAGAAAGAGCAGAGGTTGAGAATCAGTACTTTGGAAGTTCCAGAATGAGGGAATCAGTAACCCTTATACCAAGGATGTGTTAGTCCATGTTATCTGTGGTTTCCTCAGCTGTAAAAGTTGGGATGTTATATGCAAATGTTTTTCCCATATCTGATTTACATCATTCTGAATTATCACAAACTATACTCAAATTATATCTGGGCTTCCAGGTAGGTGTATAAACTGTGAGCAACCTGCCCTGTTGTCTTCCTTGGTCCTGTACACCTCACCTTTGCCATCCCATGAGAATAGGATGTCCTCACAGAGAACTGGCCTGGGAGTCAGAAGACCTGTTCATTCTACTGGCTCTGCCAGCATTTTTCTGTATAACCTGGAAAGGCTTTTCTTTTTTAAAATTTTAAATTATTTTATTGTTTTCAATTACAGTTGTCTGTATTTTCTCTCTTCCCCTCCTCTCCACCCCCTCCAAGCCCACCTCCCTCCCTTGCTTCCACCCTCCCCATTGGATTCGTCCATGTGTCCTTTATAGTGGTTCCTGAAAACCCTTCTTCCTGTTGTTCCCTTCCCCCTGCCCTCTGGCTATTGTTAGATTGTTCTTAAATTCAATGACTCTTACCCCGGAGAGACTTTTCTTCTTTAAATCTTAATTTTCTCATTTAAAACAAAATGGATAGCCAAGTGTTGGAAGCAACCTAGGTGCCCATCAGTAAATGAATGGATCAAGAAACTTTGGTACATTTACACAATGGAATTCTATGCAGCAGAAAGAAAGAAGGAACTCCTACCCTTGGCGACAGCATGGATGGAGCTGGAGAGCATTATGCTAAGTGAGGTAAGCCAGGCAGTGAAGGACAAATATCATATGATCTCACCTTTAACAGGAGCCTAATCAACAGAACAAACGGCGGGCACAATATAACCAAAGACACTGACATTGAGAAGGGGTTGATAGTCATCAGAGGGGAGAGGGGAGGGAATTTCAGGGGTAAAGGGGAGGAGTTTGGAGCAACAAGTATGAAGGTCACATGGACAAAACTAGCAGGGGTGGAAATGGGAGGGGGGTGGGGAGGGCTGGGGCAGTGGGCTGGAATGGGAGCAAAAGACAGAATACTGTACAAGAACAATTAAAATAAATATAAATACATAAATAAATAAATAAATAAATAAAATTTTAAATTAGATTACATTAATCTCAAAAAAAAAAAAAAAATGGATGGGCCAGACCACTTGAAGTCTCTAAAATCCATCCTCAGCTTCTTTAGTCTCTGCTCTGTGTTTTTGTCAAGATCTCACAGGGAGTTGGTGAGCTCAGCTGGTACCTCTGAAGGGTAGAGTGATGGGAGGGAAGCAGAAGACCCTTGGCTGGAGCCACTGCTTATGAGATAGCATCATCGCAGTTGCCAGTGTATCTACTCTGTATCAATCAGATGGCTACAGAGGAAGAAAAGGTATTAAGCTAGAGGAAGAACAAAGTCCTTAGAAATTGCCTATTCTGTTTAACTTTTTATGATTTCCCAAAATCAACAACTTGTCTGTTTTTAAAAAAGTTCCAAAGAATGCATTTTCACAGAAAGTTCTCAACAGTTCATTATTTTTACTGCTTTTGCCCATAAAAATAGAACTCTAATGTATTTCAGGACCAGGGTTCTCTCCACAAAGAGAAGCTGCTTTGCCTCCAGCCTCAATCTCAATCCTAAATCCAAATTCTAGAAATATGTGTCAAGTGTAGAATACTAGGACCATTGCCCTCATTCCCAATTGCATGTGCCTTAATGATTTTCTTGGACCCTTTATAAGACTGAATCCTGCTGGTTCATCAAAGCAACCATGGGGAAGACCCCCTCTGCCACCAAAGGGATATTGGTCCAGATATTAATCTTCACCTCAGACTTGGAGAAAACAGAAAACTGTCATCTAATCCAGTGCTGCTCAATATGTGCCCACAGCATAGCAACATCAGTGATCCCTGAGAGCTCACTGCAGTGCAGATTGTCAGTCTCCAACCCTGACTTACTCAGAATCCCTGGTGGTGGGATCCCAAAATCTATCTTTTGTTGAGATACCTAGATGACTCTATGTATATTAAAGTTTGAATAGCACATCATTCTTGTTTTTTTTGTTTGTTTGTTTGTTTTGAAATTCTATAACTTTATGGTAACAATAAAGACTTGGAACTCAGGAATAGCCTTGAACCATATAGCCTAACAATTTTAAGCAACCAGCTTCAGTCAAGAGGTTACAACAAAAGTGAGTTTACAGAGAATTAAGTATTTAGGAAATGAGGAGACAGCTCATTTACACTATCTATAGGAAAGTTTAATAGAAGAAAATGTATGTGACTATGGGAAGGCATCATAAGATTGAATCAGAACATTAAAAAATTGCACAAGCCTGAATGTGTTAAAATTTGAAGAGAAAAGAGAATTGGGTAAGAACATGGACAGAGAATGAGATCTCTTCCCTTGGGCACTGGAGCAGCACAGGAGGAGGAGCTTCTCCTTGAAAACTTCTTGGGAAGGCAAGATGGAAGCTATTGTAAAGTAATAAAAAGGGGCTGTCAAGGTAGATTTTCCTGCAGGATCTCAGTGTTCTCAGTAATGTATGATGCAGAGTCACTGAATCTGGCAGGACAAGCTGGATTATGCTATGGTGATAACTCCCAGACCCCCTTGAAATAGCAAAGTAAGCAACCACAATTATTTATTGTTGTAATCTCTCATGATTCAGAGGGTGGACTGGACTCAACAAGATCATTCTCACTACGTTCCCTGATGTAGCTGCAGTCAGGTGGTAGCTGAAGCTGGAATCATATCCAGGGTTCCTCACTCACCCATCTGGCTGCTAATGCTAGTAGGGATCTAACAGGGGCTGTGAACTAGAACTCTCATGTGCATTCTCTCCATGTGGCCTGTGCTTCCTCGCCACATGGCAGCTGGGTTCCAAAAACAAGCATCTAGAGACCAGAAGAAAGAGAGGGAGTGGACAAAAGGGAATTATTAAACAAATGAGCCAGACTAAAGCCATATCATCTCCTGTGATGTAGCCTCAGAAGTCACATAGTACACTCTCTGGGTCAGAGAGTTATGAAGTTCTGCTCAGGGTCAGGGGGAGAGGACACAGACTCCACTGTCTGAAGGGAGTAAACCATGGTTATCCTGGAAGAAAAGCATGTTGATGGAAGACACTGCTATGGCCATTCTTGGAAAATGTAACCTGCTGCACAATGGGTCAAGTGTCTAACCCTGGTCCCATATGGTCAGGGAACCCTGAAACTCATACTCCAAAATGGCTGCAATTGTCCACCCCAAAGTTATAGGCAGTTTTCAGACAACACTGCGTAGGGTGAGCCCATATACTGACAGCCTCTGTGCCATGGGATATCCCCAAAGTGTTGGGAAAGCCTCCTATGAACACAGCATGTGGACTCCGGGAATACAGTGAACAAGACATGCTAACGATAATAGATTCTGTGAGATTTCATTACAATATTTCCCTAAAACAGGGTAATAGTCTTAAACTGTGGTATTCCCCCCTTTCCTTTTACCCTTACTCTTTCCCCCACCAGTCCAAAAAAGCAACAGTAACCTCCATCTACTCACCCCCTAGGAAAATGGTAGAGGCCAGAGGATGACATCTTTGTTACACTTTGACTTTCAAAATCGACTTTTGTCAAGCTCATAATAGCAAAAATGGGCACGTATTTGCAAGAGCCACATACTGGATAGAGTGTCTTCACTGATATTGAAAGCAGATCTCTGGATATCAACTAGCCAAGCTGGATAAGAAACCATAGAATGGACCGCATGTAGGATGCAGTGGAGGAGCACATCGCCACTATACTGGACAGACAGAAATACTTTCCTGTACCAAGGGCAGAAATTCCAGGAGAATCAGAGAAGAGAGTACGAGAGTAGTAAGGCTGTGTGCCTCTGAGAGAGCCTGGCCCAGATCACCACCATGCAGTGGGCCAGTGCAGACAGTGGAAGAGGGAGGTGGACAACACAGTCCTCCAGATAGACCACACAGGTTTCTACTCAGCTCCCTGCCTAGAATTCTGAGAGGAAAATTCCTGATGAATGTTCCATGCCAATATACAGCAGGTATGGTAGCATGGAAAGAGTGACAAGACAGGTGTATATTAAGAAAGCACCCCTCCACCTTGAACTCCAGGCCCTCACTCAGCCTCTAGGTGAGACCCACCAGAAGACAGTGAGTGTTCTGGCTAGGAATTTGAAAGGCAGCCCTGAACATTAGGTTGTAGCATTTTATAGTAAAAGGTGTTGGCTATATAAAGGGTTATTGAGCAATATTAGTAAAGTATAATCTATGTAACCTCTGACAAGGTTTACTTTGCTTATTTCCATGCGCCTTTCCCATAGGTCAGTGCAGCTTCTGAAGGTGCTGAGTGGGACTGGTCTTGGTTTTCACTGCTACTCTGGGACCCCTGGGAAGCTGGGTCACCAAGAGAAAGTCAGCATAGCAGTAAATTGAAATCATGTCAAAATACAGCAGAAGGAGGAAAAGGAAATGTCATATCCCAAACATCTAAATCTGTCCTTCAAACTGTCACTTCTCACCACAAAATCTTAGAAATATATGCAACAAGAAGAGAGCAAAGTAAAGAGGCATTTAAGATTGCTGAGGGCCATGTAGAATTTTGGTGAACTCAGCTAGAACTGACGGAAGGTTCCTTTTTCTCTAGTTAATAGTTGGAGGAAGAATAGGAAGGAGGGAGAGACTCTACTGAAGTCCAGGACACAGCTGGTTTAATTCGAGTGCCCAGGCCACATTAGACCTAGGCATGCTCCAGATCAACTTACATTAACCATGCAGGAGGAAGATCTCAAAGGACCAAGGGCCAAGTGGGGAAGAAAAACAGAAAAGAGAAAAAAGATGGCCTGACTTTCTTTTAGGAAGAAAGCCCAGTTTTATTCATCCAACCCTGTGAATTAGCATGCCTCCCAAGTATGGATGTTGGGCAGCAGTGATGGAGGGAAGAGAGGACAATGTATTGTAAACAGCCAAGAAGAAATTGCTCTGGCTGGCCCTTCTCTCCACTGAAGAAATGCCTACCCTGTTGACTTCTCTGGATGTGTGATGAAAGGGTTTCCCTGGGGTTCACTTTGGACGAGAATTTGGTCAATCCAGCTCAGAGGTCCTCTCCTTTGGATTTAGGGTGGGCAGAGTAGAGAAACATAGTGTAGGGGCTTGCTGTGAGCTTCCACTCCCTTGAAGACTAGATATTCCCCTCTCTTCCCGTGACTTAAGAACTCATCTCAAGCCCATAGACAACCAGGGGGCACTCATGTCCTTTCCCTGGGAGGAGAGCAATGAGGGGTCTGAGGAAGCCTTCAGATTCTGTCCAGACCTGCGTGGGCAGCATAGCTAGGTCTTCTGATGCCCATGTATACCAAAGATGGGAGCAGCTCACACCTCACTACCTTGGAGAGTGACTCTAATTTTGCTGTCAGAATCTGATGAAACAGGTCAAGCCAAGACAGTGAAAATTAGGTTTACCTCTAGGCCATACCAGGCCTATCAGCATTCTTTCTGCTGTTCTCCACAGAAATTAAATTTAGCCCCTTCTCCAAATAAACTGATCCAGGCAGGGCCGCACAATATCTACCAGATAACAATCTAGCCCAAATAAAGTAGCAACTTCAATTTGAAATGCACACATTTGTTGCCATTCTGTGAGGTTTCACATAATTAACCTTGTTGTTCCCACCGAAAAATACAAAATCTTCCTGCTTTCACATTTGCCAGGGGGCTAGTCCACATGTGTGGGTTACCTATGTGGTCTATTACTTTGAACATGAAAGAGGGGCAAGGGTGTTGGCTCTGGAGCCAGGCTACTACTATTTAGACCTTCTATTTAAACTCTTCTAGACAGCTCGTCTGTAAAATGAGGATTACACTTGTGCTTATGTCATTGCATTTTCCTGAGGATGAAATATGTTAATACATATAAAGCTCTTAAAACAGTGCTTAGCACAGACTAAGCTCTCAATAAATGTTAGAAGAGGTTGTGACTCACTTTCCATATACTGGGCATGTGTGCCTGTGTGCAAGGGGGGGATTAACTTCATATCCTCCTCTCAGAGAGTGGCTGACTCCCTTGTTGTAGCAAGCTCTGAATAAAGGGCCTCTGCTTTTCGCATTTGGGTGGCCTTTGCTTATTTCCACTCAAGTCACTGAGACGTGGGGTTTCTTTCAGCAGTTAGCATTATTTATTTGGAAAAATATAGTTCCCGAACCCATTGTGAGGTCAGACAATTTGATTTCCTTCCTCCAAAGTAGAGGCCTGTGAAGAGTACACCAGGGAGCATTTCTCCACAGAGCCTGGCTCTCGAATGTCAGTGTGCATTGGATTTACCAGCAAGCCTTCTGAAAACACATATGCTGAGACTACTCCCAGAGTTTCTCTTGCAGTAGAGCTTGTATTTCTAACTCATTCTCAGGTGCTAATGATGCTGCCTCCCAAGGATCACCCTTTGAGAACCACTGGCCTAGCCCTACAGTGAAATGGGCCTATTCATTCCACCCCAGGCCTCCTATCTGGCTGGGTCAGCTTTCCACTGGGGAGCTGTTGCGCTTTGTCTTACTTCAATCATGACTCCATATCTGAAGGGACTCTAAAGGAGCAAGAGGCAGTGGAAGTTTATTCTGCGCTCAAGGTCTCTGAGACTTCTCCAGACTAATGTAAATAAGTGTCTGAAGAACAACTATAACAGAATAACAATAAAATATAATTTAAAAATGCAAATAAAAAGAATGTCTGAAGGAATAAAGAGAAAGTAGAAGCAGAGAAACAGATGTGCATAAACAAAATCTGAGAGAGAAAGAGAGAGACAGACAGACAGACAGACACACACACACACACACACACACACAAGAAATAGAGATCCAGAAAGGAGAATTATAAGGGGGAAAAAAAAGTCAGCTCTCCCATTCTTTGGCCCTGTAGAAAGAAGAGCTTCCCAAATAGTCCAGCAGTTCCTTACCCTGACAACACATTAGAATCATCTGCAGATACTTTACCATGTCCCAAGGCTTGGGCCCCATCCCCAGATACTGCTTATGTTATCCTGGGGTGGGCTTGGCTGTTGGTACCTTTAAGTATACTTAGATGATCATAATGTGTGGCTGCAGCTGAGAACCCCAGGTGCACTCACCTCTAACCCCTTGGACAGCTCCCCTTGGTGAACTATGTCTACTACATCCTGGAAGTGATCTGGCCCACCTGGTTCTATTTCTGAAAAGAAAGAGGTCATGGCTAAAAGAAGAGAAAGAGAGTGAAAAGGAACTGAGATCTTCCTCTTTTCTGGACGCAAACATGAAAAATCAGAAAGGTTATCTTTAAATGTGAGAGAAAACAGCAATTAGAGAATTAAGGATCTTTCTTCTTCTCCATCCCAGGTACAATGTTTATCATTGCAACTCTTCTCTGCCCTAGTCCTCACCCTACATTCACTCAAGTGACCAGCTCAAAGGTGGACATAATTTTTCAGATTTTTGATAATACCTACATTACTTCATTCACTCATGCAACCATAACCGAATATATAGGGTCCAGCAGAAGTAACACCTTCTTGAGTGTGGTTAGTAGGGTAATAATATGGGTGTAATCATTTATGGTTTTGATTTGAACATTCCACCTAAAATGTCATATGGTGTGCTTGAGTGTGTTATTGTTATGTTACAGATTTACATGCTTATGATTTTATAATAAAAAGGGGTGTTATTTGTGCCGGACGCTGTATATGTCACACACTTATAACCCCACTTTCACCAGAAGGCTTTGTCTCCCAGGCCTCTTGGATGAGGAATTTCCTCCTAAATCAAGAGAACCATACCTAAGAATTGAAGCTAACATCAAGCCCTAAGAATTCCCACAATTACAAAAAGAAACAGCCAAGAAGGTGTGTTTTCTGGAGGTTTCCTTGTTCTGCCCACCAGTAACCTGGGGTGGAAAATGTACAGTTATAACCCAGAGATTATTAAAATTAAGTAGTGCAGAATTCATTTTTCTAAAATAGTGCCATCGACTCTTCATAGCATATTTTTATAACACAAGTACACAGGAAAAGCAAGCGGGGATTGTTATTGTTTAGCACATTTAATTATTTCTTTCATCCTTCTGGGAATTAAACATTGAATGGTGAATAAGCCCAAGGAAATATGCCAATATTAATTTCTGGTTTACTGCCTTAAATCAAAAGCAGGGTGAAAAGCAAGAGCTAAGGCTGTGATCTGGAGTTGTTACATGAGAAACAAAGTGACTGAAGGCTCACCTTTCACCTCTCCTACAGAAACTGCTGCAGGAAGTACCCCTTCTAAGTTTTCTCTCTCACCTGCCTCTTTGATGGGTTCCTTCCCTCTTACCAATAAACATCTTCATCTTTCCTTTTTCTTTACCTAGCACTTGCACCAGTGTGACTATTGTTTAAGAGGAACAGAAAACACAACTCAAACTGGCTCACTGAGGAGGGGATATCTTTGCTCATGTAAAATAAATGAGAAGCCTTGTGTGAGGGCTGCACTCAAGCAGTCAGCAGGAACCGCTTTCTCCCTCTCTTGGCTCCACTTCCATTGTCTTGACTCCATTTTCAGATAACCCTTCCCTCTCGTGGTGCCCAGGTGGCTGCATTAGCCCTGTCCCAGGTTCAAGTCCAGGAGAAAGTCAAAAGCCCTCATTTGCCCCAAACCAAACCAAACCAAAGCCTTGGGGCTGACTCTACTGTTCTGATGAGACCAGTTGCCCACTGCCACACTGGTGACTGCATACAGGGGATGGATGATCTAGTCCGCTTAGGCCAAGTCACATACTTTAGTGCTAGCTTGGAAACTGAGCCTTACCTGAAGTACCTGGACTGGGGGTAGGGTAGGAGGTGGTTCAGAGGGTGGAAGTAGTTCCCAAAGAAAAAGTTGTGAGCAATCACTAGAAGACGGGTGAACCGATGCCAGAATAAATACACAAATAAACAAAATCAAGGGCTACCTTTCTGCTGATTTTTGAATAACAGGGAAAGGACAGTATGGAAAGTGACTAGAGGCAGAATGTAGACAATGTTGGGTCTGATTCTAGCATTGTCCTTTTTGCATTTTATCATTGTTATTAATGACACATTTGGATTGTGAAGAGATGGTTCCCTCTCACTAAGGACAGGGCCATATCCTGTTTATCACTGCATCCCCAAGAAGTGAGGGATGAGTGTACCCCTGCTCTCAGAAGTGGGAGATCATTACTTCTACAGCCCATAGGACACGTTGGGTCATGAGGGAGAAAAGAAGGTAGTTAGTACTATTAACAAACCATTAATGAGAAAGCACATTATGGCTTTGTTGTTTAAAATGATCTGGACTCGGGGACTCTCCCAACTTCTCATTAGAATAACTAGGAAAACACACAAAGGAATGTTCTTCACTTTCACAGCTATGATGACCGTGTTATCTGATTTCAGAGTTTGCAAACATGACCTTTTACCATAAAGAATATGGAAACCACCAAGATACATTCTGAATGTGACTTCATGAAAAACTGAGACTGCTTTATACCTCTGCTACCTTGAGTCCTTCACCAGCTAAAAGGTTTCTACAGTATCTAATCTAAACTAAAAGTTGGCATATGTTTTTTTATGTAAAGAGAGAAATATTTCAGGCTTTGTGGACCATCCAGTCTATGTATAGCTATAACTACTCAACTCTGCCCTTGTATTGTAGAAAAAAACCATAGACTTTAATAATTCATAACATAATTCATAAATGAATACATACATAAATAGTCAATAAAATTTTATTTGCAAAAATAGGCAGTGGGTTGAATTTGGTCCACAGGTTGAAACTTGCTGACCTATGATGTTAACCATAAGCTGAGTATGTGAAGTAATCAAAATAATATTCACTCATGCATACCCTCTACACTCTCGTTTCATCTCTCTACAGTCAGAAATAGAAACTCCCATAAAACAGTTCAGTGAGACTGGAGGTAGACTAGATTCTGGGGGTGTGCAGTAGAGAGTAGTATTTGTATGAGATAAAGGTGCATTTTCCACAGTCATGAAACTCTGACTTGCCAGAAAGAGTTATACATTGAGAGACTGGGTATACAAATGGAAAATGGCCAACTATATGTAAAAAATGGAGCTCTGTTTCACAATCTGCAGCAACCTGTCCAGAAAGCCAAACAATAATCCTAGGAGTAGTGGGCCCCAAATCTCCATGACCTGATTAATAACTGACAGCTTCCTTAATTTTTGTCCCCAGTTCCAACGCAGGAGCAAGCAGAGAAAGCCAAACACCTTTATCAAGCACATAGGATGCTCCACTTCTAGTTATCCTGCCTACAGCTCCTCCAGGACAATGGCCTCCACTAGGCCACACCTGAGCCTTCTCCTTTTTCCATAATAAAGCTTTTCCACTCCTATGCCTCTTTCTGTGAAAACACAAGAGATGGTGGCCACCTCCCTTGCTTTCAAAAGCTCTGAATAAATAGACTTCCCTTGTTCTCACTTGGGTGGTCTTTGTTAATTTCCAATATGCTGTGGTTTTCCTAAATCTAAATCAAAGTGGCCTCACAACATTGTATTCCAAATTGTTATCAATCTGGTACCACCATCCCTTATAAGGGAGGAAATGCCATTTCTCAGAATCCCCTTTAGTATATGATTCTTTGTTAGCATTTGCAAAAGAGTGAAATACACATGAGATCTGGAAGGGGGAGGGGAAAGGGATGCTGTTATTCATGGACTGAGTTACTAGACCTCACAAAAACAAGTACAGGACAACTAATTAAATTTGAATTTCATGTAAATAATGTTTTAGTATAGTACATCCCATCTTCCCATGTAGTCTTATGCACTATTTGGGACATCTTTGTACTAAAAATGTATTCTGAATTCAAATTTAACTGCATCCTATATTTTGTCTGGCAATCTCTTTTATCCTGGAGGACATGGCAACCAGGCTGGGTGCCTCTGCAGACCTCGCCAAGGACTCCCAAATGCTTCTGCAGATGCACACTTTTGGAGATCTCTCCTCAGGCTCCTGCTATATGGTCCTGACACAGGGATGCTATGGCTTCTCACCTCCTTCGTAGACTCAGCCTATTTCACACATTCCAGAGCTGCAAGCTAATGCTAAGGACAATTTTTCTGATACTCTAGCTATAGCCTTTCATAGTATCCCTTCCCAGCTCTTCCCATAGTCATGTGAACTGTAATTTCTCTATTAAACCCCTTATTTCTATCATACTTGGAGTGGCTCTGATGAAGCCAAGCTTGATCATTCCTATATCCAGCCAGCAATAGAAAACAGTCTTGCCAATTCAAGGTAATTCAAACACTTATTTTTTTAATCATTTTTTTTTATTTTTCAATGACAGTTGATGTACATTATTGTATTAGTTTCAGGTGTGCACCCCAGTGATTAGACAGTATATAACTTACTGTGTGATCACCCTGATGAATCTCGTACCCATCTGACACCACACATAAATGTTAGGATATTATTGACTATATGCTTTAAAGAGCTTTCCAGACAAGACAAAGCTAAAGGAGTTCATTGCCACCAAACCACTATTCTATGAAATATTAAAATGTTTTCTTTAAGAAGAAAAAGAAGAAAAAAGACCAATTGCTTCTGACGTCAGTGTAGGCTTCAAAGTTCTTTCCTTTTCCTCACTTTTTCTGGAGGATTGTTAAATTCCTGGGGGCCTGTATATCTTCCTGTCATCAGGAGTGGGTCTACATCTGTACCTTGTTCTCAGTGACATACAAACCACCTTATAACCAAGCACTGTCATCCACCAATGCCTCTCCGGGATACAGGTGCCTATACTGTCTTTCTCAGCCTGGCCCCAAACTGGCCCTCAAAGCCTTTCTCTTCTCCTCCTAATCTTCCTACAAAGATCTTAAAAAGCATCAGCCCTTACCTGGAACATGCCAGGGCAGATCAGCACTGGGAAGCTGCCTTCCTATTACTCTCTCTAAACCCCGCCCTTGCCAGCAACTGCTCTGACACCAGTGACTAAGTTGGATAAGGGCTTTTCCACATGTTTGCAGTTTCCCATGTTTTCCCTGGAAAGTCAGGCTCAAATGTCCCCTTCTCCTGGACACCCAAGCATTTCTATAGTAGTTGTCATGCTGGCCCCTTCCTTGGACTCTCCCAAAAGGATCAAGAATTCTACAGCCAGGTTGTCCTCCACTTTGCTTCTCCAGCCCCTCTCCCCATGCTAGAAAGAGTTGACTCTCCTCCTAAGGATTTCTGCTTATCCTATAGCTGTGCACTCTTTCCCATCTGCAGTTTAGCATATATATTCTGACCTCTCAGTCCTCCAGACTGCCCTGCATATTCAAAGCCAAGCACTTGCAAATAAAATAAATGAGCAATACAACATTGTGGTGGGTCTCCACCCACAGAGCCCCATCCATCCACCATAGATGAGAATAAGTCTACAAACATGATCTCCTTGGGGAGTAGAGGTGGCCAATCTCTCAAAGGAGAAGGGCCAAGAGCCCCTTCCTCAATGGTTTTTATTAGGTTCATGATACACAGGAATATAGGTAAAGCTCATCAATCATTGTCAGCAGGCAAGGATCAAACAATAGATAACATTTCAAAGAAATCTGAGGGTTTAATTGAGTCAGGATCTGTCAGCTAAGGGATTACAAAATTTTGGGAGACAAACTCATTTCCTGCTTGGACTCTTATCATTTAAATGAGAACACTCTTAGCAAAGCAGGTTTCACAGGACTTTACGAATTCTTTTTTATGCCTGATCACCCAAGGAGCTTGCCCTAGCCAGCACAGGGCTGCACCGCCCTCCATCATAGTTTCAGGCTTAAGTGTATTAGGACCTGGAAGCCAAGAGATAAGGAAAATTTCTCCCAGACGGATTGAGGACTCAGGATAGCCGGAGGGCAAGGGTCCATAACCCCCTTTTCGCTGCAGCCCCCCGAGTCCTTCCTTGAGGGCCTTCCAAGTGGTCGTGCCTGTCTTAGGTGACCCCTCCCTTGAGGTCATTGACTAAATGACCAAGCATTGGGGGCCAATTATGGATGAAGCAGAAGCAGCGCTCCTGCCAGGGAGATAAGCTTTGTCTCCTTGGTGGCTTACAGTCCAAAGGTCCCTCACTCAGCCTTAGCCATGGGGGGGTTACAACTCCTGAAACCAGGCAGAATGGTTCCCAACACAACAGAAACCCTTTCTCCTTCTGAAGTGTTTCACTCTTCCAATAAAAGAAAAGAAATAGCATGGCTTCCAAGACTATTGTCTCTGCTATGTGTTTAAAAACCATTCAGACATTCAATGGACTATTTTAGGCTGCATCCACACTCCCCTGAGGCATTAAAATGTCACTAACTCACAGTGAAGAGCCACAGGACATCAAAACACATAGGAATGAAAAACCTCAATTAGTGTTTTAAAATGTATCCCCTACTTGTAATTGTTAGCACACTCTATCAGTTTGCATCACCAGAAACCCAGACCAGAAAGTGCAAATGGAAAGTAATAATCAAAGATTCCATAGAAAAATCTTTCCAGCTGCGAAAAAAATACATCGTTATGAGAACTGAAAGGGCTCTCTTAATTTCAGACAAAAATCAATTCAAGGGGACTTTAGCTTTATTTTAAAACTTTTTTTTTGACTCTCAAAAAATAGAGAAAAAATTCTTAAACAATCATGTTGTTTCACAATGTTACCTATGAGGGAACAAAAATCAAGCTGGCTTCAGACTTCTCTTCAACACTAAGTTTCAGGAAGCAGTGCACAATTCCTATAGAGGTTTGAAGGGAAAACAGATATTACCTGAAAATGTTATACCTACCCAGTTCGGAGCTGGAGGTATGAATTTGGGAGCTATTAGCATAAAGGGAAGAATTGTTATCTTGAATGAGGAAGCTCATACAAGAAGAGATTTTAAAGAGAGAAGCCCAGGTGCTCTGAGAGATGTCTAAGCAATGTCAATATTGAAGGAACACACAAAAAGACAGCAGTCAAGAGAATGAGAGGGTGCTTGCGGTGGGAGTCAAGAGAGTAGAGCAGGAGTGTTTCCACACAAAGAACCTGAAATATCCTGGGTTGAACAGAGTCAAGAAGTAAGATAGGGCTGAACACTGCCTACTGAATGTGATGACAAAGAAATCACCAGTAACAGACTTAATTATACAATTGGCAAAACTAATCAATTAAAAATTTAAAGATCTCTGATGTATAATTTTGTAAACATAATAGATTATTACCATTTATTCCCAGTAACTGAAGTGAATTGCCCCACAACATTCAGAGGACAAGAAATGCCACATCCACCCCTTTTATCTTTTTTAAATTGTGACACTTCATACATTGTACAGACATGCAATATTATGCATATAAAAAGTAATATAATATGTATGTATAGTTTAAGAAGAATGATAAAATTAAAACCCATAATCCAGGTTAAGAAATAAAAGTATTACCAGGTATATAAAAAGTCCCTTATGTGCCCCTCACCATCCCATAGCTCTTTGTCCCCAACAATGAGTAACCAAAATCTGAATTTTGAGATAATCATTCCTTTTTTCTAGATTACTATATATGTGTCTTAACAAAATATTGTTCATTTCACTTAATTTAAACCTCTAATAAATACACAGAATGTATTCAGCTGCAACTTGTTTTTTTTTAATCTTGCTTTTTATCTTGCTTTTTAACATCATGCTTTTGAGATTCTTTCAGGTTGATGCATAGAGTTGTAGTCCATTCAGTTTCAGTGCTGTATAGCGTTGCATTCTATGAATGGTATACATCACAATTTATTTATCTGTTCTATCATTGATGAACACTTGGTTTGTTTCCCATGATTGTGTTCTTGTGGACAATGCAACAAGCAATATCCTTACACATGTCTCCTGGATGGAGCCCTACGCAGCCTAGGCTCTCCTTCTGCACATGTATCCAATACATCTGCCCATTCATGTCCCATGTCTCATTTACTGGCATCCAAGATGGCTGCTGGAAGACTACTATAACAATGCATGCAGATTCATTGAATTAAAACTTCATCATTATTTTGAAATATTTGATAGAGAAAGATTGGCTTATATTCAATGCCCATTAGCAGCATCACAGAAATTTCAACATAACATTTGGCAAGGGAGAAGAAGGGCTGTTAGATTCTATAAATATAATGTCAACTATTAATTTTTGAATATTTGTAAAAGGTGTTAAGTTTTGCATTACTTGATTGTGTGAACAAATTTCTTATCAACGATGACCATCCATAATTTAAAGATACCATTATTAAAAACTGTTGAATATAAATTATACATAGCCATTTCAAGTAAAAAAGAATCTGATATAAAAAATGTTATGCTCTAGGAAATGAGTAAAAGTTTCTAATTTTTTTAAAAAGGAAATTATTTCACTTGAATTGCAAAAATTCAGTATCTTCCTTAACACCTTTTGTAGTAAGTACCCAGCCTTTGAGATGGCACCCAATGATTCTCGTTTCATGATAGGCATGCCCTGGTGTAGTTTTCTTTCACAATGAATGGGGTAGACCTGTGTAACTAATAGGACTATTATGAAATGACAGTGTGTGACTTCCAAAGCTAGGTCATAGGGATATTGTGGCTTCTGTCTTGCTCTCTGTTAAGTCACTTGGTCTAGGGAAAGGAAGTCATAGTGTTATTTGAACGTTCAAGTAGCCAATGGAGAGCTCCACCTGCCAACAGCCAGCACTGACTCATCCACCTCGTGAGCAAGCCATCCTGGAAGTGGCTCCTCCAGCCCCAGTCAAGCCTTCAGATGATGTAGTCCCTGATGACACCCTGTCTGAAACATTATAAGAGGTTCTGAGCCAGAATCACCCAGATAAACTGCTCCTAAAGATCTGACCCACTATAAACCATATGACATAAATGTCTATTGCTATTTTAAGTTGCTAACTTTGGAAGTAATTTGTTACACAGCAATAAATGACTAATACACATTTTTACTTTTTTTGCCATAATTATGCAATTATTTATAATTATTATAAATAATTGTGTATAATAAAATTGGTTATAATGACTGTCAATTGTTTTCAATAAATCCCATATGGATGCCCCCACCCCACTCCAAGAAGGAGATTGTGGTGTGATGTTGGAAGGAAAAAAGCAAAAGGTAAGACTGCCAGTGTTCAGAAGCCTTTACTCAGACAGACATCTTCATCATCTTCATAGACTCCTGTGTTTCTACTTTTATGCAAATTAGAGCAAAGGAACAAAGAAAATTAAGGGTGAAACAGGCCATTGTGGAGGTAGTAGAAACTTTATTTGCAGGGTGTGCAGGAATTCAAAGACCCTAAATTCACTCTATATATTGTACAAAACATGAGCAGGGTCGATGCATTTGGAGGTCCTAAGCTTTAAAACAGCAACGATGCCTTCCTACGTGCAAAGAAAAATCTCTTAAAAAGTGAATGTGTAATAAACAACCACCTTTTCCATTTTTCCATGATGCTTTTGTTGATGTGTCAATGATCAAATCCATCTTAAAAATTGTTTTAGTGCTTCTGCTTTGTCCTTTTACTTGTACTTGGTCTGCCTACTGTTTAATCTAGCAATGATAAAACAATTTACAAACATAAGAATTCATTTTCTAATGTGGGCATTTTCATCATAGCCCCTCTCATTCCCCAGTTATTGTAAAATCAGTCATTTTTACATTCCAGCAACTAGTTTTTTCTGAGTAGCTATTGTTAGCTGAGCTGCCTTTGACAAGCGCTTATGCTGTTAATATTGCTCTGAAGGCCATATTACGTTATTTTTTTTACCCAGAAACTCTGAAGTCTCTGGTTGGTGACTAAAAGCAGGGTGACAGGGCAGAAGGGAGCTCCTTTCAGAACTGCAGGCCTCAGGCTGCTCAGGTTGTCCCTTTCCTTGTCCCATTCACACCTTACATGTATGTAAAGGGCCAAGCTATCTACGATCCTCATCATGGAAAAGGACTCCGTGGGTGACAAATGCTCATTTCTGAGGTCGGAAAAAGTGCTTCATTTTAGCCCTTTTTGAAGACAATGTCCAGACCTTTGGGCAGGATGGGAAGGCTCTGAATGTCCAACATGTTACTACTGCTTTGCTAAGAGCTGATGTGGCCATATTCATGGAACTCCAAGTGATCTCAGAGTTTGAATCCACACTCTTGAGGCAAAGACAAAGGTGGAAACTAAGAATGTATTGTTTTTATAATTTATATTAAAATACTGAAGCTGAGCTGTTCAATATGATAGCTACTGATAGAAATTAAAATTTAAAAATTTAAAAATCCAGGTCCTCAGTGATACCAGTACATTTCAAATGTTAAAAAGCCACATAAGCACTGTATTAAAGTATTTGTCATTGAGAAATAAAAACTTTGTCGAATTCCCTTATATCTATTTTATGATTTCACATTGTTTTAAAGTTTGAATTACACATTTGGAAAATAGGTGGGAGAGCTATAATATTTTCAGTGCCTGGAAACCTCTAAAGAATTTAATACGACCCTAGCCAGTAGGATCCTTAACGGCATTTATATCCTTGACCTCCCCTCCACGCACCGCATCAATAAACCATTGACTAGGACAATCACCCTGAGCATCTCCAGTCCAAGAGGCCATTCACTAAACAGGAGCGTTGGCTGGTATCTTAGCAACAACGACGCGATACCACCCCTTCCCCTGCCGTCACTCTCCTACCTTATTAGACTTCAAGGGGAGGGGCCAAGAGTCATGTATCCAATAGGAGGGGAGCAGAGGAGGGAGTCTTGACCGCGTCCCCGTCGCTAGGGAAACCGCTGTAGCCTGAGTTTGCGCGGGATGCCGAGCGCCGAGGAGCTGGCGGTGTTCGCTGATGAGAGCGCGGACCAGGAACTCGGCGGGGACCCGCGCCTGCGACTGCTGGGGGCCTACGTGACACAGAGCCTGCGGACAGCTGCGGGGGCCTGGGAGCGCTGCGCAGGCACGGCCGAGGCGGAGCAGCTGCTTCACGCCTTCCTGGGCCGCGATGCTGCGGAGGGGCCGCGGCCGCTGCTGGTGGTGCGGCCCGCGCCTGGGGGCCTGGCGTTGCGGCCAGGGCTGGACGTGGGTCCCGAGTACAACCCTCCTCGTGCTAAGGGGCTTTTTTTCCTGCGCACCAGGTCCGAGCCGCCCGGGCCCAGTAGCCTCCGCGGTGCGGTGCTTTGCGGGGACGTGCCCGCCGCGCCTCTGGAGCACCTGGCCGCGCTGTTCTCCGAGGTGAGGGTGGGTAGGTGACTCCGCGCAGGCTGCCGCTCGGAAGGGGGAGGGGCCTACGGGGCGGAGGCGGGGCCATCGGGAAGGGGCGGGGCCATAGGAGAGCCCAGACTTCTAGCGAGTTTGAATCCGTAAGAAAAGGGGGTAGGTGGGGGCGGAGCTGGACGGAAAACTAGACGCGGGGATGGACACCGGAGAGGAGAGCTGGGGAAATCTAACCAAGGGCCCGGTCAGGGTGGGACTATGAGAGGTCTGGGACTTGTAGGGTAGGGTTCACGCAAGAGTAAAGGGGAGGCCAGAGTCCTAAGAGTTCCTGGGGCCTGACCTCTTTTTAAGGCTATGTATCTTAATCTCTGCCAAGTAGCACTGTGGAAGACCGGAAGTGGTGGTCAAAAGGGCATTTCTGTTGGGTCACTGAGGCTATAAACAGTGTTTGCTTGTGCGGAAGGGTTCAAAGGGGTAGATGACTTGGTTTTGATTTTCATCTCATTCATCCCACAACCATGAACCAAAGATCAGACCTGTGGCCAGGTAAATTGGGGCATTCACCTGGAAATGTCCAACAGGCACTGGGAGGGGCCTCCCTGGTGCTCAGGGAGGAGGGTCTCCAGAGGTGTGGATTTCGGAATGCTTTGGTGGCCCCACAGCAGAGCCAAGAGATTTATGAGGGGGTACTCAGGAGAGACTGCTGGGATGTTTAGACCTTTCTGGAATGGGAGTACACTTCCCTGCAAGTTTAATGTGTGTGCTTCTTGGCACTTTGTGTTCTGGATCTTGCAGATTACGAAATAGTGTTTACAGAGTACTAGCTAAATGATGTTTCATGTGACAGGTGCTATGAGGAATATCAAAGAAATAAAGACAAGATCTCATCCATGAAATTAATCATAGACTTAAAAACTTAAAACTAGTTTGACTGGGGTGGAGTCAAATTGGCCCCAGTGCTGGGCTTTAGTCCTGGAGGCTCTCCACTAAGTCAAGTGTTAGCCCCTTTGGTTGCTTTATTAGGAGTCAGTGGGAGGAGAGAATTTTTGGTTAGGGTCTGCGATGGCACAAGGTCTCAGGGGGGCCCATGAAAGCTTGGTTTCTCAGTAGATATTAAAGTAATTCAGTATTTTAACAACCGGAATGGTTTTGCTGCTCTGCACTGTCTGAACAACATCCCTGCAGGAGTCCAAGCTTGGATCAATCCCCTTGTAAATGATGGGGAGACACTTGTGTGTTGTGAGAGCCATGCTTATCCTCAAGTGTTGAACTGGCTCCTGAACAAAAGAGAAGAATTAGGAAAAATAGAGAGCAAGATAACTTTCAGGAATGGGGAGCAGATTGAACAAAGATTCCAAGATGGAACTACACCTAATGTACTTGGGAGACAGCAGTTCCATCTCAGTTTTGCTGTCTCCCATGTACATTAGGTGTAGTTCCATCTTGGAATCTTTTTTTTGTGTCATAGCCAAAGAAATGTAGTCCAGCAAATAAAAATAATTCTAAAGTAATCCAAACCCTCAAATGTTCGAGAATTTTGACTGCTGCCTTGAAAAGAGATTGGAAATAAAGTAAATGTTCATCACTAGGCTGCTGGATGAATTAAGTAAGGCCCATGTAATAATTAAAAGGGACGATTGATGTGAAAATGTCCTTAAGATAAACATGTAAGATAAAATTCACTCTCCCAACATTTTCCAAGTGAAGAGTACAATACGAGGGAGGCCCCCCAAAAGAGAATTATCTTCTGGAGGGTGAGCCCCTTGCAGTATAGGCTTCCCCCGCTAGGTAAGTGTTCTAGGAACCCATCTGCATCAGCGCACCAGCTGGCATTGTTGTGAGTGGCTGTTCGGCTTCAATGAACTTTTTTGAAAACTCAGTGCATTTACCCATTTCACATGGGTGATTTATAAGGGCACCTGCACACATTGGCCAAAAAACAGCATGACCCCTGTGCCCCACCCTCCCTATTTACCTGATTTTGCCCCAAGTGACTTTTTTTTGTTTCCCTGGATGAAAAAAGTCCTCAACGGGAAATATTTTGCCAATGTGGAAGAGGTGAAACAAAAAAATGGCAGAAACACTAAAAGGCTTCACAATTGATGAGTTCAAGTACTGTTTTGAGCAGTGGAAAAAAAATGATAGGTGTATTACATCAAATAGTACTTTGAATGTGACTGCAGTTTAAACATGTAAGAATAAGTACATGATTTTTTATAAATAAATTCCAGGTTTTTGGGGTCCCCCCTCATATTGTCAATCCCATGCAATAATTGTGCAACAAATCCTTGGACCCTGCTACCCTTTTGTATGAGTGAGACTGTATACCCACTAAGCAACAATTATCTGCCCCTTCTACCCTCCTGCCCCTGGCAACCACCATTCTACTTTATCTCTATGAACTTGATCACTTCAGACATCTCATGTAAGTGGAATCATGTAGTATTTGTGTTTCCATGACTGGGTATTTCACTTCACATGATGTCCTCAAGGTTCATCCATATTGTAGCATATGACAGAACTTCCTCCCTTTTTAAGGCTGAAATATATATATATATATATATATATATAGTGTGTGTGTGTGTGTACACACACACACTATACACACACACACACACACACACTTTCTTTTTCAATTCATCTATGGGTGGACATTTTTTTTTTTTTTTTTTACCTCTTGGCTATTGTAGATAATACTGCAATTTAAGATAATTTTTTAAAGGTTCAGAATTTTGTGAATTGTATGTTTCCATTTCTGATAAAAAGAAAGGAGAGAGGGAGATAAAGGAAGAGCAGAGGAAGGAGAAGGGAGGTAAGGGAATAAGGGAGAGAAGCAGGGGGGAAGAAGGAGGGAGAGAAGGAAGAAAGGAAGGGGGAAGGGAGGGAGGACATTCACTGACAGAGTGATCCACAAGGGGAACTGGGTATCTGAGGTACCAGGGTAGGACTTCCCACTGTAAAAGCTTTTATACTTCTAAAATTTACACCATGTAAATGTGTTATCTATTGAAAAACCTAAATAAAATTATTTTTATAATACATACAGGCCTTTACATTCATTTCTCAAAACCTCCAACAGTGATTCTTAAGCTGTTCAACCACTTTTCTCCCATCTTCTCTCATATACCCTGGAGGTGATCCAGTGCCCGCTGAGAACTCTACTCACCCCCAGCCCAGAAGGCTGTCCCTCCCCTTCTGTCTTCTGTCTTCTCTGTACTGTGCAGATCAATCCTCTTGTCCTTCCACCTCTTCACTCAGCATCACTAAACCAAAAAAATCCCACCTGCCTGAGAGAAGTATTCCTCTGCTTTATGTGGGGGTAGGTGGGGGAGGGTGCATGAAGCGTGATGTTGATCAAAGTAGGAAGCCCTCTTCCAGTCATTTTATTCACTGCCACCAGCTTATCTGTCCAAAAGCTCTGAAACTTGAATGCTCTTTTGAAGTCCTGTGTTTTGTAGAGGGAGCCTGGGACTTGGGGTGTGACAGACCTGGGTTCAAACGCTGGTTCTGTCACAGGCAAAACTGAAACAGACTCATAGATACTGAGAACAGACTGATGGTTGCCAGAGAGGTGAAAAAGGTGAAGGGACTAAGAAGCACAAACTGGCGGTTACAAAATATTCATGGAGATATAAGGTACAGCATAGAGAATATAATCAATAGTATTGTAATACTATGTATGGTGCTGGGTAGGGACCGTAGATGTCGGGGGTGGGGGATCACTTTGTGAAGTATAGGGTTGTCTAACCACTATGCTGTACACCTGAAACTAATACAAAGTTATAGTGAATGTAAACTGTAATTGAAAAATAAAATGTAAAAAAAGGAAAAAGAAAAGAGGACTAAGTTTAAAAAATAGGGTAAATAGTGTTGGGAATATGTTATAATAATATGCTCTATTATCCAGCTAAATGCTTTTTCTCTGAACATAATTTTCTGTTTGGGTGTTTCAATCTGGAAGGATATAGCTAAATAGAAGGACTAAACATCAAAAAATATTGATAAAAAATAAGTAACTGGTTCTGTCAAATTCATCACCGTGATGTGAGCAGGTTAGCTCACCTCTGTCAGGGTTGAACTACCCTGTAGGGTTCTCATGAAACTTAGTAGTAATACGTTAGGACAGCTGGAATGGAGTTATGTTATAGGTAATCCATAAAGGACAGGAATTACTGTCACTCTGCATCCCACTTAAAAGCTTTCTCACTCTCCTGGCCTGTCCTTATCTCCTTGCTCTGCCCAAATCCAGTTCTCCCTGGGGTGCTCAGCTGCATGGCCAAAATCTCTTCTCTCAGCCTTACTCTGTGATGCTCTTGCCTCTTTCTTGGTTTAAAAAAATGGAGACAATGAAATTTCCACAAACTCTTGTACCTACCCCATATGCCACTATGTGTAGGCATAGCCACCGCCATTCCTTCTGTTGCTGAGATGGACGGACTGCTGTCATCTGATGCCAGCCTTAAAACCAAAACTGCTACTTGTGCTCTGAATACTCCCATTCTCATCTTGAGGAGGTAGCACCAGCAATTCTCCCTACTCTCTTACATTCTTATTTTTCCCCTCTCCACTAGATAAATCCCATCAAACAAAATCCTTATTCCTCCCCCCATCTATCATCCCATCTCTACAGTCCCTTTACAGCAAAATGTCTAGCATATGTGTCTGTCCCTACTGGATCCCATTCTTTTCCTGTTTTTTCTTATACTCATTTGTCAGGTGTTTACCCTCGTACTGCATGGGAGGGAATTTAAGGAGCCTCTACATGTCACTGCCCATCTCCACTCTCAGTGTTTTCCCTGGTTGACCTGTGAGTGAGCAGGATTCGGCCCAGCTCCTGACGAGCTTCTCCTTCTGGAAGAACTTTCTTCACTTGGCTTCTGGGACACTAGTCTTCTGGTTTCCTCCTGTCCCCCTGGCCATTCCTTCTTAGTTTTCATAGGAGATACCACCTCTTCTTTCAACTTCTTTAAATGGGAGGGCCCTAGAGCTCATTCCTTAGACATCTTTTCTGCTTGATTCCTTCAGGGTACTCATTCAGTTTTAGAGTTTTACAAACCATCTGTATCTGATACCTCCCAACTTTGTCATCTCCAGCCTTCTCTGCTCCTCTGAACTCCCAAATGCCACAGCCAGCTGACTACTCAGTTTCCCCAGATAGAAGTCCAATAGATATATAAAATTCAAATGTGTCCGAAAGCATACTCCTGAACATCCCTCAAGAACTGACCCCACTCTTGTCTTCCCACATCAGTTAATGGCAGCTGCATTCTTCCTGCCACTCAAGTCTCAAAATTTGGAGTCATCCTGATGCCTGTTTTGTTTTGTTTTTTCTCTCTCATGATCTCACAACTAATCCAATAAAAAAATCACATAAGCTGAGCCTTCCACATTTATGTAGAATTGGACCATTTCTTACTGTCTCCCCTACTCCCTCCTGTACCAAGCCACTGTCTTCTGTATAATAGTAATAACTTGCTATCTGATCTTTTTCCACTTTCCCCCCTATAGTCTGCTCAATGCAGCAGCTGGAGTGATCCTTCCATGTCACTCCCTTGCTCAAAATCCTTCAATGATTTCCATTTCTCTGAGAGTAAAAGTCAAAATTCTTCAGGCAGGGCTGCCTGTAAGTTGACCCCCTTTACTCACCCCTACTCTTGTTGCTCACCCTGTTTCAGCTTTGTTGCCCTCTATACTGCTCCTTGCTCATACTAGGCATACTCCTACCTTAGGGCCTTTCCACTGTCTGTTCCTTCTAACCACAATACATACACATCCCTCAACAATATATACAGCATTTTCTCAGTCCTCCCCAGTCTTTGTTCAAATGCCACCTCAATGATGCCTGCACCAATCACTCCATTCACAATTGCAACCCCTCCACCCCAGATTTCTGATTCTCCTCATCTTTTCTCCCCCCCCCCCACCATAGCTTGTGTTCATTGACTCTTTCTCCACTAGAATATAAACTTTATGAGGTCAATTATCTTTGTATGTGTTGTTCACTGGTGTACCTCCCCAGCACCTAGAACAGTACTATCACATAGTAGCTGCTCCATAAATATTCACTGAATAAGGGAATTGAGCGACTTTTAATTTCATAGAGTTCACATTCATTATCTTCCTATCACTGAAAGCCCTCCAAAATCCAACCCAAACCCACCTACCCTTTTTCTTTAGACAGCAAACATTCTTCTATGAACGTCTATTGAGTGCTTCCTATATGCCAGATCCAAGGGAGGACTGCCCATATGTAAATAACAATAAGATGAAGTATCTCCCTTTGAGATCTTAGGAAAATTCTTTTTTTATACTCTCTCCCCTCTCTTGTTTATCATTTCTGCCCTAGGTCCAAAGGGTCCTTTCCTAACGTGAATGTGAGTTGAGCTCAACTTGTGACATTTTATTTCTTGGAACTCTCGGTTCACCTGTAAGTGTAAGTTCTCAGTTCAGTGATTGTTTTCAGACAGACCAGGCATGGATCACCCTCTTGAATTTCGCATTAGATCTATTGTGTAGCTACACAGACTTAGTCATATATAGAGCCCAACAAACCATATAAATGCACATTTCCTTTTCATTATTTATTTACCAGTCTCTTATCTCATTACTGAATTTTCTATTTTTCTTTGTAGTGTTCCTTTTACATTAGTTGTGAGCCTTTAACAGGCAGTTTCCTAGTGGGTTGTATTAATTACAACTTTTTAAGTTGCTAGTGATAGAAAACTCAATTTGAACTAGCTGAAAAAGTTCAAGAGCAGGAGCTCAAAGGATGTCATAGGTCTTGGCCTTGCCACACCTGTAAAATCCCTCTTCTCCATATTGGCTCCATGTGGGAGCAAGATTGACACTAGTAGCTCCACACTTACAAACAAGAGAATGCTTCTCCAGAAATTCAGGTAAGAGACTTTGGTCTGATGCACTGGTTCAGATTTATTCACAATGTTCACCTCTGGATCTGGAGATGGGTACTGAAGGAAGAGGAACTATGTCGGGTGTCCAAAACTAACTGATGTTCACCCTATAGAGAGTTGCAAGATGCTCAACTTTGCTTTACTTTTTTTTAGATGCTGTGTCACACCCCCTGGAGGCAGAGGGTCATCTTTACCTTCACTTGTGCTATGTTTTGCCTCTGGTCTTTGTGTATGTTTTAATCACCTCTTATTCACCCTGTTGATTAGGGAGGGACTCCTGCCCTAGGGTTATAGGGATGGCTAACTACAGAACACAGGTCAAATGAGACTGACAGCAATTGAATAGTCACATACACTCACAGCCCAAAGGAGGAGGACACCATGCCACACAGGGCCACCTGGGGTTGCCCTTGGGAACAGAGTGAAAAACCAGGAGCTGTGGGAGGCAAGCTTTGTAGTATCAAGCATATGTGGTCTCCACTGGATCTTGTTGGAGGATGAAATTGGCTTGTTTGAATAACTCCATTGGTTGACAGGGACCTGAAGTCCACTCCTCTGGGATAAGCAGCAACTACACCTGTTCTCTTTGATAAGGAGGACTGTTTGACCAATGTACCTTATGTGTAGGAGCTAAGAGGGAAGGAAGTTTGTGATAGGCTCTCCGAGGCTCTCCTGATTTTATCAGATGTCAAGGCACAACATAATGTTGCTTCTTAATATTGGGCCTTACAGCACAGTGACTTGCAAAAGGTTGTGCATAGTTTGCTGGGCTTTTCTCAGAGTAGTCTTTCTGTAAGTTCCCAGAAGTAGAACATCTGCCTTTCTTCCCTGTGCACCTTTCCTCCAGGTTGTTATCCCCATCTTGGCCAATGAGAAGAATCACCTAGACTGGCCCCCTGTGGTGTGTCAAGATGTCCAACAGCATGCCCACAGTCTCCAGTGTGACCTCATGGTTATCCTTGAGCACAGGAGGGGGAAGACTTTGCTGCCTCTTCCAGCAGGCTCAGAAAAAATGGCATTTTGGGATTCTGAAAGTGAGATCATGTGAGTACTGCCAGCCTGGCCACATGGGTCTCTGTGATATGGGAGAAGTTGGTTTATCTGAATGTTTTCCTTATGACTTTTCTGTTCCTGACTTTGCACATGTCCTTGTGATGCACACAAGCCCACTTCTGCTATTTGCCAACATCCTCGAACTGTATGTTTTGTGCTGATTGCTACCCTTGTCCCAGTCCCCCTGCCTGAAGTCTTTTAAGGCTACCACAGCATCATGGCCTCTTTTCCACCCAGAATTATGTTAGAGTGGAGAACGGCCACACTGATTTCAGTGTTTTGCTTATCAGGACAGTGTTTCATCATTGGCAAAGGCCCAGGTCCAGTCTGGGAGACAGCCATGCCACTTCCCAGCATTTACCCAGCACATAATGCCACAGAACTCATTCTGGTGGCTCTTGTTACAGTTCCAGGCCCTCCCCCCAGCAGCTGGAGACTTTTTTCAGGTCCTGAGGATTTTTTTCCAAATGGAAACAGATCTGGCTTTGTTAGAGCTTGAAATCCATGCCTCCTGTGCCCAAGTAGGCATTAAAACCAAGGCTCTTCTCCTTTAGGAATTATGTCTGCCATCGGCTTCTACTTACCATTCCAGCTACACGCTATCTTTGTCTGTGTCCCTCATAAAATAAGGTATTTTTATTTTTATTTCAAGCCAGGCTAAGTATCTAAATGATATAGTTTGTTATATTCTACCCAGCATTTTTCTTTTGGAGTGGGGAGCTCCTAACAAGATGCTTAGGTACAGGGGATTACTGAAACACAGAAAAGAATTTCATCTGCTTGTTCAACAAAATAAAAATACTGGTGTCAGTTTCATTTAAAACCATTGTTGGTAGCACTAAGAAAGTCATCTTTTTTGATGTCTTAGAGTCTAATATTAAAATGTTTTTTGGGGGTCAACACAGCAACATGGACGGGTGGAGAACCATTGGCAAAATCCACTATCGCTATAATTTCCTTGAGTGTCTGGAATAAAACGGGAAGGCTATGAGGCAAGGTCACGTAGAACCTAGCGCAGAGCTCTGGATCCCAGCTTTTACTCCAGGCTCCACCACGTGCTGACGGGTCATGTGTAAGCAGTCCTTTCAGCTCTCCCAGACTCAGTTTTTTTCTTGCTTGTAAAATTCAGGTGGCCTTAGCACCTACCTCTCACTCAGGGTCCTTGTGAGATGGTATCTATAAAGCTCTTAGGACAGCACATAGCATATGATGGTGCTTACTAAATGGTAACTAACTATTATGACCACGTTGGAGAGACTTGAGATTGGGGATGGGCCAAAAGTCAAAATGCAAGGCCTGCTGATATCCAAGATGCCCTAGATGTGCACCTTTAAGGATAATCTGGGGGAAGGAGGTCTTAATGAAAGCTGAAGTGGGTGACTTCCAAGTTGGATGACCTTCATCCAACAAGTTGGGCAAATGCACAAATGCCAACTGGCCTCAGGTGCCTGAGACTACCCAGCATCTCTATGTGTTCTTGGCAACAGGCCATCTTCCTGCATGGGCTCAGACTGCCCTAATGCCAGGAGTTTCCCAATGCATTACTGTTACTGTTGTGTGTTCAGGGCCCATGATTTGATCTGAAGAATAAGTAATGCGTGGGATGGCAATGTACTTTATAATGAGTTTTTGCTACTGGAAGTAATTTGCTACATATATCAATATAATTTGAAGCAATTTCCCAGTTAAATGGAAAAGTTATTTTAGTTTAATAAAAATATTCAATTTCACAATAAATAAATACAAATTACCATTTTCCTGTTCCTTTTATATTCTAACATAACATTTAGTGTCTGTGTATATAATCATTACTGAGTTTGAATCATTTGTTCAAACTTGATAATTTCCCAAAAGGCTGGATCATATTTCAGGAAGGTGAGCATCTTCTCCCTTTAATACCTTCTGTAATCACTTGTGATTAAATTAAGCAAAGGTGGTTTCCTGGTATGAAAATGTGAATGATAGACTCCCTTTCTTTGTCATTTGTGTCAAGTTCTTGGCATAAACAATTTTTATTTAGAACTTAATGAAAAGGCAAATCAAAATATATATTTTTATTTTTAAGTCCTTCTAAAATATTTGTGGTTTGTTTGTTTATTAAAAAGATAGATGAGGTAGAATGCTTGGGAATTCCATTCTTTCCCAGAAAAGCAAGGACAGAGTGAAGTTAACACTGGTGTTCAGATGACTGAGGGGAGAAGGAAGTAACCAATTTCCTCTTGGTGCAGAGGTCAGAAGTAAGACCAATGTGAGGAAATCACAGGAAGGTAGATGTGCTTCCATTTACAGACACATTTTCTCCCAGGGAGAGCCCATCTACTGAGGAATGCACTGCTTTGTCAAGTTGAGAGGCAACTGACATTATTGGGATTCAAGCAAGGTCTGGGTCAGATGTGCGAATGTTTCTTGTCTAGTATGTATTTACATTGACAGAAAGACTTCACAGAATTTGAAATTCTTAAACTAGGTTTCAGAATATTGGTGAACACTGTCTTGAGTAATTGTGTGTGCATGCACAAGCATTTTGTCTGGGGAGGCTCTATGCTTTGAATTGACTACTCATCAATCTACTGTCCAACAAAAGTTAAGAATGACAGGACTAGCTCTGGCCATCATCACTCACTCAGTTGGTTGGAGTGTCATCCTATAACCAAAGTATTGCAGGTTCAATTCCCAGTCAGGGAACATACTTAGGTTATGGATTCAATCCCTGGTCTAGGTGTATATGGGAAGCAACCAGTCAATGTTTCTCTCTCTCCCTTCCCCTCTCCCTTCCTCTCTCTCTAGAGCAATGAAAAAAATGCCCTCAGATGGAGATTTAAAAAAAAAATTTTTTTTCAAAGAATGCCTGGATTAGATGGAATTTCCCACCTATTCTTTTAAAACTTTGGGATTTGGTTTGGGGGAAACCCAGAGTTAAGTTATTTCCAATGTTTCAAGAGATTTGTTGGGCCTTTCACAGCTTGGATTCCACAGATAAGTCTGTCATCTATGCCATTGAGTCTGCAGTGATCCAGTGGAGCCACCAAGTACAGCTGGTCCTCAAGAAAGAGTCTTCCCAGCTGCTCCTACAAGGGGAAAATCCCACCCCTAAGGTGGAGTTGGAATTCTGGAAGAGCAGGTAGGCGCATGCTCACTCAGACCTTGGCAGCTGTCTTACAGAGGATCGTGGACTGGGGGAGCCAGCCTTGAGTCTGGTCCCAGCTCCAGGCATTTCTTACATCCCCTAGAGCAGACAGCTCAGTGCTATTTGGATCCATGCAGTTTTCCTACACTCTAGGAGGGGCACCCTTTCCTAGGGTTCAGTGTTTGCCCCTCCTTCCTGGACTACAGTCAGTATATCTTATGATATTTCTTCAAAGGCTCTTTCAAGTACATGTAAAATTAATTAGTTCTCTTTTATATATTTTTCTTACTTGCCTACTCCCTTCTCATTTGACAGTCAAGGCTACACACACACACACACACACACACACACTTTTTGTAAGAAGCTGAAGAAAAAGAGTGTTTTGACAGCAGGCTGCAGAAAAGCCTCTCCTTGGTCCCAGCCGGTCATCAGCAGCACTTGAAAGCCCATCAGCCTCCATGTCCCAGCTCCACAGACTTCCAGAAAGGCCTAATTATTGCTCCTACTGATTCCACCTCTGGCTCCCCATTTCCTTGCTCCTATTTATCATTTTACTGATTAAGCTTTTACTCAAAAGGAGATAGATGTTTGAAGCAGATGTCCCTGTCCTTGCAGTGAGTGGGGAGCATCCGTATTACACGGCCAGGTGTGCTTGTAGGGCTTCAGCCCCCGTTGGTGCCGCTGTGCTGAGATATCCCATCCTCTGCCTGGTTCTGACTGTTTTGCTGACCTACTGAGGGGTGCTGCTCCAGCAGCCTCACTCCAACACCTCATTCACCCACCCCACACCTTCCTGCAAGAGCTAATGACCTCCAGCTGCCAAGCTTTTGAGCCACCAGATGTTCACAGCAGTTTTCCCTCCTGTTACCTCCTGGAGCTGCCCCTTTGAACCACGTCCCCGATGCAGGCTTTTGCCCTTGCTGTTCTGGGCACAGATGCCCCAGCTACTTGGGCTGGAGCCAGCTGTGTGGAAGCCCCTGAGGCAGGCCTCCTCTCTGTCTGTCCGGGGTGGGGGGCGTGGTCATCACCCAGTGACTGGTGGGAACACCGTGTGACTGGTGTTCCCCAACGTTCACCTGGATTCACCTTCTCCGTGGTGTTACAGGTCTGAGGATCTGGAATACATTTATGATCAACTGAGAACGATAAAGGTGAGGAGCCTGGTGGGGCTCCTGGACAAGCTTCAGAGCAGCTACTTTCCAGCTTTCCAAGCCATGTTCAGAGATGTTGTAGCAGGTGAGGAGTAGCAAGTATTTTCATGAATACGTTTATCTCAAATTTGTAATTTAAGGCTGAATTATCTTCTTCTGATTTCAGCAGCTTTAAGTCCTTATAACTCTCTGACCCCACAAAATCTAGCATGACAAGAATACTAAATCTAGAAGCAGGGAGGCAGCTACCCTGTGCTCTGTTTGCATTTCCACCACTTTGTGGCCTGGGGAAAGTCCCCTAAGTCTCTGAGCTCCGGTGTATACCATGGTTATGGCACACACACACTTCCCACCTACTTGCTTGGGCTGTTGTGATATACTATAGGGAGAAGTAGTTTACTGACTATACCACACCACACAAATGCATGTTTTTATCTCTCACTTCTGGAATTCAGGCCTCTTTGCCCCTGATTCTTCGAGGTCTTTATTCCATTTCTAGCTCCATTCTGCTTTTTCCATTCCTACTGTCAGAAGGGACTGCAATTTCCTGGCCATCTGAGTACCAGGCAAAATCAGCCCTTGTCAAAATTGCAAAGCCAGCAAAGTCTATAATTAGAAGTAGTTAAGTTATTCCAGGGCTCCCTCTCCCCTCAACTGTGCATTTTGCTTCTTTCCTTTCTCTTTTCAGACCTCTCCCTACCTCTTCAGGATTCTAGGTCAGAATGTGCTTTCAGAGGTATTTGTGATTTCACATGATTTACGCTCAATACAAGCAGTGATATCCAAACATTTTTTTTCTCTATCAGTACTATGTCTTCAAAGACAATTTCCTATGTCAGTCCCACAACATAGGACTAATAAAGATATATTTGCTCTGTCAAAGAGGGGAGTGTCCTGTGTCCCTAGCAGGTTGATTGATTCTTTGTCCCACCTTTTTCTCCAAATAGTCTGGGGGGCTTGAAAACTACTCAGGTACAGGAATGAAAGTTGCAGTGGTGGAGTTTCTGACACAGGCTCCCTAGCAGAGAAGAACTTGCAGAAGCAGTTAGGCTTTGAGGTCCTTCTGGCCCTGAAGTCTTATCACAGAGTCTGCTCTGCCCATGCACAAAGCTGGCTTGGAACAAAGTGCCCCTTGAGGCCTCAGTTTATTGCTTTGCTGAGGGATTTCATGTCCCAGAGGAATCTATTGTTGTTCCCAATTTGTAGTTCAATAAAAATGGTGGTATGTGTACCATTGTTGGTATGAGAGATTATTGTGGGGGATGTATAGACAGGCATACTTAAAAATGTGTGAAAGGGTAACCATTTTTGATAGATGATGCCAGTTTTCCATTGATGTTAGTGATTTGAAGTTCTCATTTTATATGATTTTATTTAAGTTAAAATAAGGGTCAATTCAGAGAAAATTTAAGTAATACTATAGGTTATATGCAGACATGATGAATACCTTAAGGGAGTTATGCACATGACTGTAATTTGGGACTCTGAAATTAAAAAAAAAATGTAGTAGAATTATATTTTTGAGTTGATTATTAATAAATTAATAGACTATGATTATTTATACTATTACTTGTTATAAAAGATTTGGTTCCCTATGCTAGCTTTAAAAAGTTATTTGTGGTACAGTATATATTGGTAATGAAAAGAAATTAGAAAAAAGCAGTTTTAGTAATACCAGATAAAAACTACTGTAAAAATAAAAATCCTTGAAATATATAACTCAATTTGGATACTAGAAGAAACTAATTTTGATTAGAGGACTTGAGTAGAGACCTTGTTGGAAATTTTGTTGGGATCTTTGAAAAGTAAAACCATTTTAGAGGCATTTTATGTGCATTACTTTTATTAGTCATATGAGCGGTTTTCATTGGCTCACTGATGGACTGAGGACAGAGAGAGGAAAATAAATATTCCTGGGTTAGTGGGCGTGAATTGGAAAAGAGTGACAAATGAAGAAGGAGGTTAAAAAAAAATGTAGTCAAATGTGTTGGAACAAGGTTGTCTGAAGTGGAATTGATTAGGAAATAAAGAACCTTGCAACAGGAAGTAACAGTATCCTGGAGGTAAAGAGCAGATTAATTAGGGAGTTCTCATCTCTGGCCACTAGGGGCAGGATTGAAATAGTGCAGCATGGTTGCTCATCCAGGGTTTTTGCAGGTGGAAGAGATGTCAAAGTCCAGTGGTGCTCTGAAACAGACTTGAACTGGCTTGCAGTTTCTCAGGAGAGCCCACTGTATGCAAATCTTTTCAAATCATCCTCCCCATCGCTCACTGAAGTCAAGTTGGTAGCTTTAAACTAGAGATGGTGGGAATGTTGTTAATATTTACACAACAGAAATTGGCAGATGCTATGAATAAAGGATTTTGTCTCAGAAGATCCTGTTGTTAAAGATTTCCCAGAAAACTACTGGGCAGTCTTGTGCAACTGGCCTTTTATATTTACAGTTTTTAAAAGTTGTGAGCCTAACTCTGTTCATCCCTTTTTCTTTATTTGCCTTGCGAGCCAAGGTGATTGCACCCTGGACTGAATGAGGCAGTCCTCAATCATTGTGTTCTTAAAATCAGTGGAGTGCTTATTTGATTATGATAAAAGAAAGTTTTGCTTTAAAAAAAACTGCTCTGGCCTCTGGGCTCAGCTTCTTTTCGCACAACACCCATGAAAGATAGAGTTCATGCTCATTAGAATGGCTGCTGAATTCTGACATGCCCCTCCCCACACAGCTCCCTCATTTTAAGATTCACTGCTCTAATCAATTTACCATGACATTTGACTTTCAAAAATTTGATTCACATTCTACTTTCCACAACTTCATTTGGGGTATAAAATACAAATGTTCACACCACAAACTCCTGCATGTCATGAGCCCCCAAACCATCAAGCCAGGGATTCAACATAATAACTTGGGGTAATCTTGCTTTTCCTGAGCAAGGCAGGGCTGGCCAATGAACAGGAAGATACTAGGCAAGTTGCTTAGTTCTTAAGTTCCTCACTTAGAAAGTAGAAGTAATAAAGCTACTTTACAGGGTTTTCTATGAGAGAGTATATGCCTAATGGGTAGAACAATGCCTGGCATATTGAAACTGTTTATTGACTAGTATATATTTTGAGCTTCCTTTAGGATGAACACAGAGCCTTATTGATATAATATATTGAAGGCCATCTGTTCTCATATGATGGGGCCTAATGTTCTACCGGGGAAGAACTCATCTTTGTATACACTCCCTTGCTGTTCAGTTTACCAGTGGCCTTCTGCATTCCTTCTAATTTGCCCTGCAGGTTTAGTACCCCATGCTACTGGTTTTTCTGCTTTCCCCTCTCTGTCACCATAAGATGATCAGTGAAAGGCACTTCCCCTTCCTGGGCTGTGTCAAAGGAAATGGTAGGAGATTTTCTGGGCTTTCCTTGTCATCATCAGGCTGTGCTATTTCTCTGTTCCCTGTGACTTCTCCTCCATAAGAGCTCAATAAAATTCTTTATTAACACATATTCATCAGAGACATTACCCTTTATGGAATGCCCACTTTGGTCCAGCACTATGCTAGCTATGTATGAAGAGTCTATTTGTTCTACCTTCAGACCTTCACAAGAATTTATTTTTAGAGAGAGGGGCAAGGAAGGAGAGAGGGAGAGAAACATCAATGTGTGTTTTTTTCTCTAGTGCCCTCTACTGGGGACCTGGCCCACAACCCAGGCAATCAACCCCTTTGGTTCACAGGCCCATGCTCAATCCACCGAGCTACACCAGCCAGGGCAAGAACTCTTTAAATTGGTTACTGTCCAACCTATTTTTTGAGATTCAGAGAGGTTAAATGTGCCCAAGGTCATACAACTGGTAAGTATCTGGGTTGGTATTTGAAGACATCTTTTTGACTGAAATCTGTCCTCTGTCATCTATTTTGTGTTGCCTTGGAGATATCAGCAGCAAAGTCATCAGCAAAAAATTACTAAGTATCTTCCTGATCTGGGAGGGGCAAGAAGTTCAGATGTAGGAATATTATAAGAAGGCCTCCTCAGACCATTATCTTAGCTGTCCAGGGCTCTTCAGATTTCAATATCTTATCTTAAGAACTAGAAAGTTTTGGGGGACCAGCCTTCTCTCTGCTTTCTCAGTTTGGGAAATTCAGACCCTTTATTTCCCAGGCCCCAGGGCTCCAACTTGGTGGATCTGAGCTCCAGGCAGAGAAGGGTGACTGTCTTCAGTTTCTTCCAGCTCTGATGGAAGCAAAGGACATCTACACACACCTGATGCCACTCTGCCACCACCTGGAAACCCTAGAGAGCGTGGAGTTTCCAGAGGTGAAGCCTCGGCTGCGACCTCTGCTCCATGTGGTCTGTCTGATTTGGGCCACATGCAAGTCATACTGCTCCCCAGCGCAGCTCACTGTGCTGCTGCAAGAGATCTGCAACCTTCTCATCCAGCAGGTTGGCCACCCCAGGACCCCTGGTAACCTCTCCCTGGGGGATGGTTGGCATCGAATCACAGAAGAGAGTAAAGTGTAGGTCAGGGAAATAATTACAGTCTGCAGGGTTCTCCCACTTGAATTATTTTACTGATCAAGCCAGTAACACACAAAGACATTTTCAGTAGTGCTGCAGTAGTCTTCAGTAGTCTTCCTTTCCCTTCTACCCAAAACCCATGGTCTGATGAAGGGTAGGGGTGGTGAATTTCAACCTCCTTAATGATCTGTGCCCTCAGCCTGTTTTAAGTGAGCAGTGAAGCCTAATGGCTGAGAATGCTGTCTCTGGAGTCAGACATCTCTGTGCCAAATCCTGCATCACCACTTGCTAGCTGTGTGTGCCTGGTCAAGTTGCTTTTCTGCTCTGTGTCTCACTTTCCTCTGTGCAGTGGTAAAAATAAGAGGCCCATCTCAGAGGGCAGCAGGGTGATTGTGGAGCTCTGATGAAATCACACGGGGCAAGGCTCCATGTGCCCTGGACACACTGAGAACTCAGTGCCTGTCAGCTTCAGAAAAGCAGCCTCTTGGATCACATGCTTTATGCTCCGCCATCCTAGGGACTCTGGTAGCACCAACCAGGGCAGCATAAACCTCCAGGAGTGTGTCTATGAATAGAACTGGAGGTCTTAAGGAGGTTTGGGTCGTCCTCCCCCAAATTGGCTTCTTTTTTTATCTAAGGAACTGAGTCCCTGACTAAACAATGAACACGTTTAAAAAAGGAGCTAATCATAACTAACATCTACAAAGCACATTGCAGGCTCCAAATTGCTGTGACATTCATGATCTTGGACATGTTCAGATGAGCCCTATGAGGTAGGCAGGGAGAGCCTTATTAAATTAGCATTACTATTTAAAGATGTGGACTAAGGCTCCAGGAGGCTAACAAAGTTGCCAAAGGTCCCCTGACCCATGACTGAAAGCCAGGTTGCTTGATTCGTAAACCAGTGCCCTTCCATCACTCCATGTTTGTCAGCCAGGAATCTTTTGGTTGAAAGTGTAAGGAAACCCAACCAAAAAAGATAATTTATTGGCCCACAGACCTCAAAAGACCAGGGTCAGACTAGCTTTAGCCATGGCTTATCGTAAGGCCTTAGATGGTACCTTCGGGACCCAGTTTTTTCTGCCCCTCCCTGTGAAGGTAGAGGCAGCTGTCTAACAGATTCAGCTCCATGGTTTTCCAGGTTAAATCTCTTAGAGGCAGGGAAATAATTATGGTTAAATAATTCTTACACTTAAATTATTTTACTATTGAAAGTCAATAAGAACGCCTGGGAAAGAATGACTGCCTCAGCCCCAGCTGGCCCAACAAAAAACTCATGGTGTTTTCTTATCTCTGGTCATTTGCCCAGCCCTAACCCAATCACTGGGTATTTGGCTTGAACCCAGGTCCCAATTCACCTGTGGAACTGAGGATGGATTCACATGTTTCTTATATTACACTCCTAAAAATATTACTTGGGTAATTATTCAATTCAGAGCTGGAGTTGGCAAAGTTGTGGGATGTCCTGCAATTTGCAACCAGGCTTGGTGACACTAATGTGTTTGCATTCCAGGCCTCTGATTATCTCAGCCCAGAGGACCTCCTAAAAAGTGAGGCAGAAGAAAGTCAGAGAAAACTGCAAGTGGTCATGGATACCTTGAACTTCTTCAAGCAGGTGTTTCAGGACAGAAGGGAGAACCTGCACACTTACTTCAAAGAGAACCAGGAAGTCAGGGAGTGGGATTTCCAGTCTTCTTTGGTCTTTGTGCGATTGGACAGCTTCCTGAGACGACTGCATGTGGTGGAGGTGAGTGTGCTCATGCACCCTAGGCTTCCAGTTCCAGACAGGAGTGAACAATCCAGGGATCCAAAAAACAAATAGGAAAATGGCCAACACAACATGGTGGCCAACCCTCCATTGGTTGAAAGAACCCGCAGTAAGATTCAAATATTTGGATTTATCATTTGGACTGATCATCATATAATGGTGATTCTATTAGAGGTTTTGGAAAGTCTGACTATAGACCCATTTAGGAAGAAGGCCCAAGGAATTGAAACTGGCAATGACACCAGCATGTCACTACCAAACCCAATAAGCAATGACAGCAATTGAACCTTTATGGGTGCTTTATTCAGATGGCCAGCGATCTGAGAAGATGGTGGGTTCATACCCTAACAGACCATCTTGTCTTCATGTTTCAGGCCAGACTTTTTATAATGGGGAAATAAACAAGGTATGGTGAGGGCTTTGAGATTCAGAAGCTGCAACGTTCCTGTCCTGGGCAGTTAACTGTTCCCAGGAGAGGGTGGTCTCTGTCTCTCCCTGGAACACAAAGTCCCAGATGCCTCCAGTTGTCCCCAGACGGTAATCTTTAGCAGTGCCCCAGAAGGTCAGCTATTTTCCTAGGAGCCAGGATGGGCCTTATCTGTAATTTCTGAAACAAAAGCTTTAACATACACATTACTTGCTAGACTTACAACTTTTACCTTAAGCTAAAATTTTCCAAGTCTTGAGTCCCCTATCAAAATCAGTCAACTAATTCAGTTGATCTTCAAATTGCCCATAATCTTTAAATTTCGCTTCTAATACACCCTTGTTAAAAAGTTTGGTGTGCAAAATTCAAGTGAGCTGATCTGGATGCAGCTGCCCATACCCACAAAGCCACTACTTTGACCTTGCCCTTCTACCAGACTAATGAATTCCAGTGCAAGATAAATGTGACTTTTGTTCAAAGTTGTGTCTCTCCCCAATTATTTAAAAGTGAATGTGAATATTAGTTTAAGGACCAGGGTGAGGAGACATGAAGCTTTTTCTTTTGATTGTTTTTAGCCTAAGAATTTAATGTAATTAACAGATCTTTTAAATCTTCACCAATCCATATTTGCTGATTGACCTTTGGGGAAGGACAATGGATGTAATAAAATGAATACATACTTATTCTAAAATTTCTTTAGGATATTCAAGGTCAGTTTCAAGATTAAGAACATGGCCTAGAAAGACTGAGAAAGAATTAAAGTTACATCACTAGCTATGGTCAGCAGAGATTGGGGGTGAAGAGGGGATATGTTGGGAGAGGCTGGGATGAATGGCACAAACCGTGGGATTATGAGGATAAGAATATGAGATTGAATCTGTTCATTTCCCTTCCCAAACACTGATCCAACACTGCTATTCACCAGGCCTTGAGCAGGCACTAGGGATACAATGATGACTGAAATATGGTTTTACCTGTAAGAAGCCCTTGGACCAGTAGCCATAGCACAGAACAGCATAGACTAATGGAGGATATCCAAGGACAGAAAGACACAGGACCAGGAAACTTCAGTGAGGTATATTAAATGCCATGATATGAGTAAAAACTGATGTGTTATTGGGAGCAAGAAAGAGGAATCCCTAACTCAGTGGGGCTCTGAGAAAGTGGTAAGCACAAGAAATAAATTTTGAAAGTGGACTAGGAATTTGCTGGGGAAAGAAGATGAAGAAGAGCATAGAGACAGAGAAAATATATGAGTGAGAAAGCCTGAAGCTAGATCTTTTGAAAGGCGCACCTTAAATCCTGCATCGGGATCGTGGAAAGTATAAGTAACTGATACCCTAAATGCCTCTTCCCTGCTCCCTGCCGCCCCCACCCCACCCCCCACCCCCAGCACACTTCATCCCACCATGCCTATGCCTGTGCAAGCTGTTCCATCTCAGCTTTTGATGTGCAGCCTCTCCTCCCCTCCCCCTCCACTGTATTCCTCTCACCTCCCATCAGTCAGTCCTTTTGCTGTTGTTTAGCCGAGCTGACCAGGTAGAGTGCCTGCTGTTATGGTACACAGCCCTGCAGGCTCTCCAGCCTTACATCGGCCCTGGAGTGAAAGCAGAGCACAGCTTAGAAGTGACTGTGGGGTTGGGGCCCCAGTCCTGTGCACACAAAGTCTTGATGTGACTTTGCATATTGACAGCTACTCTAACACCAGGGAGCCTAATCTGCAGGGTATATCCAGTAAACACAGGAAGCCAGGGCCACCAGCTTCCCTGGAGTCTTTACCCTCACAAGAGTCCGCTCTCAGGCTGCTTTTTCTTTCTGAATCAAGGGCACAGATGCAGGAAAAGCAGTTGCCCCTGTTTAATTAGAGGATAACTTGAATGTCACCATGTTCTCAGTCTTCCTGCTTCATCCAGTCTTAACTTTTCTATCCTGTGCTCTGGTTTACTTATTTGCTCTTAGGGCAAACTCTACTCTTTCTTTTCTTTACTGCTTTTCTTTTTATTTTCTTTTTCCTCTTTCTTCTGTTTCTGCTTGTCTCCCTTTCCCTTCTCTGTTTCCCAAGTTTTCTCTCTCTATTTGTTTCCCTTAGCTCTTTGTTCACCCTGAATTTCCATAATTTTCCTTTTTCCTGTGGCTGTTCCTTTCCCCTGTCCTAGTATTTCCTCCCCTCTTTCATTTTTCATCTTCAAATTATTTGCTCAGCCTCAGACCCTTGGCCTCTAGCTCCCCTACCTCTTCCTACTCAGCTCAGTGCAGCGGGACATGGGACTATCGATCGTCTCCAAGCAGATTTCATGTAGCCCTTTAGTTAACATTCTGTATATTTCTGTGATCGATGCCTGTTTAAATGGGACTAATCTGCTTCTCTCCAGCAAGAATTAGCATGAACCTAGCCTTATTCATCTTGCTATTCTAATACAATATGTGGCCATTGAGATGTGGGTAGCTGCAATTAATAAATACACAAAGCTCAGTTAATAAAAGGACATCAGTGTGTCTACTACCCTTGTACACACTCACATCCAGAGTTATGCTGTGAAGGGCTGGTTTTTATTCTCCATAGTTCCCTTTCATTTCCCTCCTTATGATTTGTGGTGCTTTTTTTCTGCACGAGAAAGTTTCATTGTGTAGATCAACTCTTCCCCTCTGGATACCTGTTAAAATAAAAGTGGGGTGAGCTGGTGTCAGGGGATGGGGGGTGTTGCGCAGTATATTCCTGAGCAGTTTTCAGCAGGTCTGTAGTATATGGAGTACCTGCATTCTCAGAAGGCCACTGTCCTCCTCATTATCACAGTGACACAGCTTATCTCTTAGAGAGCTTAGCCTGAGCAGGAAAAGAAGGAGACTAGAAAAATAAAAAAACTAACATGTTTCAAGAGCCCACCTCAAGCCAGAGCTTGCACCCTTTCAAGGGTCCCAAGAGCAAGGCTTTGAAACCAGAAAAGGCACCAGGGATTGTGCTGCCTGCCATGCACCAAACCCAATAAGCAGAACAGGGATTGAATCTTTATGGGCACTTTATTCAGATGGTTCATGGTCTAAGAAGACAGCAGGTTCATATCCTAATGACCGTCTTACATTTTCTTTCCAAGTCAGCCTTTTATAACAGAATAAATAAGGTGTGGTGAAAGGTTTTGAAATTCAAGGAAAATTAGGTGAAAGAAACTGCAGCATTCTTGTCCTTGGCAGTTAGCTGTTCCTAGGGGCGGATGGTCCTCTCTCTCTCCCTGGAACACAATGGCCTGGATGCCTCCACTTGTCCCCAGGAGATAATCTCTAGCGGTGCCCCAGGAGGTTGGCTGTCTCTCCCAGGAGCCAGGATGGGCCTTATCTGTAGTTTCTAAAACAATAGCTTTAACATATGCATTACTTATTAGGCTTATAACTATCTTAAACTAAAATTTTCCAACTCTTGAGTCCACTATCAGCTCGAACGCCCTTACTCAATGAGCACAGTGGAGCACAGCACATCCACTCCCTGGCCATTGTCACAGGGCTCAGGCAGGTTTAGCTGGGATTTGTACCCTGGGGGCATGTGGGTCCAAGCATAGTCTTTTCATCAAACATGGATGTCTCCTAGGTGGTTCTAAGAAGTCTGCTTTCTCCCCTCCTCCATTTTGAGGGCCCCAAAGGGGTTCTGTGGTTTTATTCTGCCTTACACACTCTACTCTGCCTTTGCACAGTCTGCTTTTACAACATGTTTTCTAGGTCATTTTTCTAAATAAGTCATTTGGGTAAAACTGTAGTTCACATTCCATGAAAGGGGTGTATTTAACTTTACAACTTACTAAGGAAATACCAAATGTGTATAAAATCTTTCCAATTTGAATGGTCAAGAATCTAAGGAGAAAAGAGTCTTTCAGCTGCATCTTAATTCCTTCCCTCACCCTGTCTTCCTGCTGGATGCTACAGCTCCACACCGTGACACACCATACCACACACATACATACACACAATGAACACACAACACACCAACATAACACACTGCACACACAACACATGCAAACATCACACACATATACACTGTACACATTATATGCACTGCACATACATCACACCAGGCACAGACTGCACACACACAGTAGCACACTGCATACATCGCTCACACAGCACATACACACTATACATATATGCACTGTACTCACACAGTACACGCACATCACAGATGCACAGAGTCGATACTGCACAGATACAACACACATTGCACACACCACATACTGCACATATATACCACATATGCACATACATAGTACACACACTGCACAGACACAAATCACACAAATGCTACACTTACAACATATACACACATATACATCACAAAACATACACACACAGCATGTATCCATACTGCACACACAATACAATACACACAGCACAGACACATACCGCACACCACACACGCATACAGTACATACTGCACACACACTATGCCACATATACATACTGCACACACAGTACAGCCACTGTACACATACCACACAAATACCACACATACGACATACACATATGCACATCACAAAACATATACATACTGTACATACACATACAACATACACACATCAGAGACCACATACCCCACACACAATACACATAACCCACACACCCCCTCGCATCCCAAACAAACCATATGCAGGCCCCCACATTCATACTCCATGACATGCACATATACACAAACCAAAAGGAGTTCATTTTTGTGCCATAATATCGTAGATGCTGCAGATCTCCCATTGATGTGTTGGCCTGCAGACTCTGCCCTCCAAACAATGCAGTAGGCAAGCAGCTTGGAGAGAGCCCTCACTGCTTTCATTGTAAAATTTCTGTAAAGCTGTGACTCACTGGAGGCAGAATGATTTCCTGCTGAGGCTTTATGCGAGGTGATTAGCAGGGAGATAGGTAATAAGCTGACCTAATACAACCGTGTTTCCCTTGCTCTTTCTGCCACCTCCAGTCACTCTGCTGCCTCCTTTCATTCAGGCCTAATTGGGCTGGCGTCCCTTTCAGCCCTGCCTGAGCGTGTGGTAACATAGGAGACCATTAGCTGCATAAGGTCAGCCATTGTCCTAAGGTAAAGAAACAGTCTTTTTCCCAATGACCTTTTGAGGTTTTCATCTATGAATGTCTGCTTTGTGCTCTTTCTTAATGAATTCCAAAGACATTTAAGATAGGTGGCATGACTTCCCCTTCAAGTACGGGCTGTGTTTGCAGGTCTTGCCATTATCCCTGAGTTTGATTCTCCACCTCAGGGGCCACAGCACAAATGGAAGCCTCTCCTACCACTCCATTAAAGGTTTTGGTAAGAACACCAGTTTTCGTAAGAACAGGATGCAATCAGCCCAGTCAGCTGCCTGGGACTCCATGCTCTTTGTAGTAACTGGAAAGGAGCACATGTATATCGGCCATTACCCATCTCTTATCCACCAGCCTTACCTAAGGACATCAGTGTGATGATAATTCATTACAGTGGCTCCCCATTACATGGTCCTCAAGTACCACCATGGCACATTCCACGGAATTCGGTAACCCCACAGCAGGTCAGGTATTAGCAAACTCACTTGCAGGTTAGGGAAGTGAGGCTTTGAAAATTTGTGTCTTGCAGTAAGCTACACAGCTAGTAAATGACAGGCCAGGGTTGTGTGAACCCAGGGTTTCTGGCTCTGTCCTAGGCTTTTCCCATGGTGCTGCATAGCCTACCCTTCAAGTTGACATTTTCAGCCTGTAAATGGCATAATACATTTCACATGTTTACTACTATGATGAATAAAAATAGGCATTTAAAAGTATCATTTAAACCTCTTATTGGTTTAAATTGCTTTTCATCTGTTTTGTGGGACTTTTAAATAAATGATGAAAGAGCTACATTAAGAGTCAAAGATATAGTCACAGTCACTATGATACATCTGTTTCTCCGACTGCAAAACAATTTTCTGTCAGATTCAGGAATCTGCTCTACAATACTTCTATTCTGCAGTCCACTGAGAAATGGAAAGCTCACTACCTATCTTTGCAGCCCTGCTGTAGCTGGACATTTCTAACATAAGATGATTTCATTTTATTCACTGGAACCATATAAAATTGCCATTTTTGTAGGTCAAATACAAGAAATTGTATAAGTTCTACCTACAAGATGAGGCCAAATCTGTTCTGTTTGCACATTTGTCTTCACTCTGCCCTCAGACAAGGGCCATGCAGGGATCTGCATTGCACTTGACCAAGGCCCTGCAAAGATTAAAAGTCACAGCTCTGTCTTGCTTTGTAATTCTCCTCTTTTCTAATTTTCTCAGTTGCTCCTGGCCCTTATTTCTTAGATTTTCTACCACCCTATCATCTTCTCCTGGATGTGCTGTAGATAAGTCAAAGGCCAAAGATCATCTATTCATTCATTTAACAAATGTTTCTCAGTATCTGGGCCTTTTCCAGGGACTGAAGATACAGTAGTACCTCTGCGGTATTTGCAGCCTACTGAGAAAAATGCACAGAAAATTTTTAAAAATAATATAATGCCAAGTAGAATATTATAATTCCAGAGGGGTAAAACACTGAAGAAAGCATATGAAGGGTAAGGGGAGAGAGAGTGCAGTGGAATGACGGAGTGGGAACTTGGGCCTCGTTAACAGACAAGTAAGAATAGGTCTAAGACTTTGAACTGAACCCCACATGAATGTGTTGCCCATCATGTGTTTTTTAAATTAAATAAAGCAATGTATATATCCATTGTTTTTAGTGACCAGAGTTTTTCCAGAAAATAAAATGATTAAATAAATATTTTTCTAATGCCTATGATTTACCTGTTAGATTGGAGATAAAACAACTTTGTGACTACCGAAGACCATGCTCCAAGTATTCTTGAGAAATAAAATATTGTAACAAAATTATAATATAGTTTTCCAATGCAATCAAACAGATCAAGATGCATCAGTCTCTTAAAATGGTTGGAGAGTATTTCCTAAGTATTGAAATTGACATTCGTGAAATTATGAAAAATAGGTACCCAGGTGACATTCCACAGCACAAATACATTTCTCCTTTAACATTGATTACAACTAAGCACTCTTTGAATGATTTGAATTACTAAAGCCAATTTCATTTAAGTTTAATTCATTCAGTTTTCCTCCCAGTTTATAAAGTTGAAGGTGTTTTAAAATATAGACTACCCCATTTCCCACCATTGGCGGCAAGACCTCCCACCGCAGGTGTATGTCTTTCTTTCCTTGGTTGGTCCTTTTCTCTTCCCTCCTCTCCCAATTCAACTACTTGTTGACAGCCATGCCTGTACATAAATGAGCAAAGAAGGGCTATTAGGTGGCTGCCAAGGCTGCACAGGTTCTGTCCTGGCAACATGGAGACAGTCAGACATCTTACCACTTCCCAATGCCTCTGTTAGTGCTGCTGGTCTTGGAGTCCCAGCTAGAGAAAGGAGTCTGGCAGCCTTCTGCTAGTCTGATGGGTCAACCCCTAGCAGTGGCCACTGGCAAAGGGCGTTGCCTAGAGTGGAACCAGGACCTGCTGGGTTTTCAGCATCGTGACATCGTGTTTCCTTTTCTTGCCTTTCAAACTTCCTTGGGGTAGAAGATCCCTCCCAGGGTCCCACGCCAAATGTTTGCCAACATCACACAAGGTATCTGTCCCTCTTTCCTATTGAAGAGGCATGCACATGGCCTGGAAGTTGTAATGGGAAGAATGTCTTGGTTTGGAGGTTTTGTGATTTCAGACCAGTTTTTATGAGAGATAAATGCTACTCTGACATGTTAGTTGTGTTCTGGAGGCTCCTATCCTATCAGAGGTAACACAGCTTCCATGGACTTGGGAGGGGCTCCTCCCCACGACTCTGAGTTGCATTGTCCACCTGCCGCTTAATTCTGAGCACAGCTGGGACACTGCTATACCAACAACAGTGACAATAATATGCACTTACTGTGTAGTCACCACATGTTGGCACTGGCCTAAATCCTAAGCCTGCATTCACTTATTTTCCTCTCACTATTATTATCCTGTCACAGATGAAGAAACCCAATACAGAGGTGTCGAGCAATTGCCCACTGACACCCAGCTGGCCACATGGTGTGTCATGTTGGGTGTGCTTGGCAGAACTCTGCAGATTTGTTTTCTTGGCAGGAGTTGCTGAGACTGTTGGTGTCCCCCTCTGGGCTTGTCCTCAGGACTATTTGGAGGACCTGCTTTCCTGTCAGTATCCCCATACAATAGCTGTCATTCTAGAAGCAGATAGCATGGTCCATTTGAAACCAATTTTTAAAAAATTGGTAGTAAAACCATTAATTGTGTAAAAATGGTTATATATATATATATATAAAAATTAGGAAACACAGAAAGGCTGAAGCATTAATGTGATCTTTGGTGTGAGTGTGAATTTTATTTTATTTGTACTTTCTCTTTGCTTTGTTATCAAGTTTAACCAAGAGTTATTTATACCACCCCAATCTATTAATTATGTGACAACACAAATCAGGCTTCACATTTCCTAAGCAACCCTCCCATGTGATTTCCAGCCCTTCCCATACTAATTTGAGTATTAACTGTTGTTGTTATCATCATTGTTATCATCATCATTTTCACTCTTGTGACTTGTCCCTGTAGGATCTCCTGAAGACAACCTTGGATTTTCACAAACTGGAAAAGCTCGAGTTCAGTGGCCTCAGAGGGAATGCCCTGAGTCAGCAGGTCCAGCAAATGTACAATGAATTTCAAGAGCTGTACAGGGCCTTCTTGGAGTCCTCCTATGACTGCCTAGACCCCCAGAGCATGGTAGGGCTTGCAGAGACTACCTCACAAGTTTGGTCTCTTTCTCGGATGCCTCCAGCCTGTAGGGTCTGAGTATTTACTTGCATGTTCCCTGTTTCCTTTAGTCTATAGTCCCAGGGGTTTTATGAAGGGAGGCCCATTCCTAATTACTCTTTGTGTCAGAAGAAAGATCAGGGAGGGCCTTTTTGAACTGCTGACTGCTCCAGACTGATGATACCCAGGGTTTCAAAGATGCTGAGATGGATAAGGGATGATGGTGGCAGCTGTGGCCACCTACAGCTCCCAAAGCTTTAAGCTTTGAGCAGCAACTGCTACATGAAAACCAGGCACACCTGGGAAGAATTTTATTAGTGCCTTGGGGTGAGGTGGGAGATAAATGAAGCCATAGCCTAGTTTTTCTAATCTGACTGGTTTCCAAGGGAGTACGCAGGAGTGAGGGAAAAGCCAGAGATGTACAAGTGCTGTCCAGAAAAAGTTCAACCATTGTTAATATAGTTTGTGAGACACTGATGTAACCTGGCAGCCAAAGACAGTGGACTGGAATGCGCATGTGTGAACAATGACAACTTCACTGTACTAGTTAGTAAGGGCAGTAGATGCTGTTGAGTGAGGATGTGTACTGTGTGGCTATTGCATTCAAAATGTCTAAATGAGTAGATCAATGAATCTGCATCAAATTTTGCATTAAGCTTGAACATTCTTTGTGGGAACTATTTGGATGATTCAGAGGGCCACAGCCAGGGGCAACTGATGATTGGCAGCTTCATCATGACAATGTGCCTGCTCATGCAACACATTGTGCAGAGTTTTTTGGCAAAACATCAAATTGCCCAGGTAACTCAGCCCCTCTACAGCCCAGATGTGGTGTCCTGTGACTTCTGGCTTTTCCCAAAACTAAAATCCACCTTTGAATGGAAAATGATTTCAGACCATTGATGAGATTCAGAAAAATATGACAGGGCAGCTGATGGTGACTGGGAGAACTGTGTGAAGTCCCAAGGTGCCTACTTTGAAGGGGACTGAGGCATCATTGTCCCTACGTACAATGTTTTTTTGTATCTTGCATCTTCTTGAATAAATGTCTCTATTTTTCATATTACATGGCTGGATACCTTCTGGACAGACGTTGTATTTTTCATGACTGAAACATAAGAGCCCAGGAAAGCTGAGAACTGTGAGTGCAATCCCACAGGTCATAAAGAAGAAGAAGGAGGAGAAAAAGAAGGAAAGGAAGAAGAAAGAAGAAGAAAGAAGAAAGAAGAAGAAGAAGAAGAGCCAGAAGAAGAAGAAGAAGAAGAAGAAGAAGAAGAAGAAGAAGAAGAAGAAGAAGAAGAAGAAAGCCAGACAGAAATAGGGAATGAAGTTCCCAAGAGCGAAATGGATAATTATTAGAGAAGAAATTCTGAGCGTATATGAGGGAAAAAGAGAAAGAAATTAGAGCAGAAATCTTCTGTGAGCACCTTCAGATGTCTAAGGAGATCTTAGCAAACCCAGGGAGATACCACTTTCTAAATATTCCACTAGTCAAAAGTAGCGGGGGAAAGGTGTAATACAAAGCACAAAGTTGTCTTAACTCTTGTGAATTGTCTCTATAGGATATTCTGAAGACAACCATGTACTTTCTAAAACAAAACAAATGAAACAAACAATAAAACAAAACAATTTCTATGCACAGGGAAACATACTGTAATGTTAATATGGTTCGGTTTAGGAAGTAGAACTATACTGTTTTTCTATTTTGTCTTTTTATAAGAATATGAGTTACTATTGTACAGCAGTAATAACAAATAAAAATAATTCCATAAATTAGGGATTTAAGTTAACAAGTTTCTCTGTAAATTGCTACAATCTAAGAGAAGAATGCACTTTGGGTTGCCAGATAAAATATGATAATTGGTACATATACTAAAAATAAATTATTGCTTATCTGAAGTTTAAGTTTAAATGCATAGCCTATATTTTTATTTGCTAAATTTGGCAACCTTAAGAACAATGACTAGCTGTTGTCCTAACCAATTAGAGTGTACTTAAAAGTAGTGTGTATTAGTTCAATTAGCTTACTTTCCTCCTAATGGCTAGATAGTTTGGTTACACTGAGAAAATAGGATTTAGACTTGGAAGTGGAAGGAAGTAGGTGGTGTGTTGCAGCAGCCCCATTGCTGGGGCTGCTGCTGATGACGTGGCTTTGGTGGAGGGCAGGAGCTGGCACTGTGAGTGATAGAGGAGGGGCTTCAGAGGGTGGAGCAGGCAGAGAGAGAGAGAGAGTAAAAGGGTGCCAACATCACAGTTTGATTCACTCCGTAATTTTGTCTAGGAAAGAAAATGCTGCAATAATGGGGTAACCATCTACATGGATAAAATCTAAGTCATGCCAAGGTGAATTTTAGAAAATGAAAATAAATCCTTGGTATAACAGATTCGAGTGCAAAAATTAGTAATAAACAGTATAGGGGGACTGGCTTTTGCAAAATTATGTTTTTCTATGTCTATCTGATGTGTCTTCAGGAATTTGAAAATGATGTCTCTAAGTTTAACCAGAGAGTAGAAGATCTTGATCGAAGACTGGGGACTATCTTTATTCAAGCCTTCAATGATGCACCTGATTTGGAGCATGCCTTTAAGGTTAGTACAAGTAGAGTGGGAGCTGCCCCTGTGCTGATTGTACCCTGGCCCTCAGCAGAGGAGGGGAGGGATGCTCTTCCATCTGTTTTGTTCTTGTGGATATTAATCATTCTTATTAGTCTAATAGAGAGGTATTAAGAGTATCCTAGGGCAAGGGAGTATGCAGAATTGGGCTTCTCAGTGGTGTTACTAATGCTTTTCTGAAAACATGGTGCTTATCTTAGGTCTTATCAGTATGGTACCTATTAAAAGTGAAGATGTCTACTGTGGTCACCATCCTGATTCCATGGTTCTGCAATACCATGGCTGTTTGACCACTATTATCAGGTTGGTTAAAGCTGAGGCAAACCACCTACCAGGTAATTGTTATAGCATGCAAGTACTAGTGACGAGAATAAGAAGACTCATGCCTTTGCCCTGCACTGCCTAGATCAGAATATGGAGAAGGTTTAGGATGATGAGCAACTACATGGCTTCACAACTGAGAATTCTGAGTTGTGAGACATGAAGACATAGTAGAACATGATAGTTTTTTTATAAACTATCTACAGTTCTACAAGAGTTTGTAGAACTATCTACAAACTCTTCATAGTTTGTAGATACTATAAACTATCTACAGGTTCTATAAGAGTTTGTAGGTTCTATAAACTATCTACAGTTCTACAAGAGTTTGTAGAACTATCTACAAACTCTTCATAGTTTCTAGATATTTCTTCTACAAACTACGAAAAGACTTAATTTGTAAAGCCTTAAGGATTAGAACCAGAATTGATCAGTGGAAATTACAAGGAGGCAGATTTCAGAGGAAAGAGATTTCTGTCAAAGCTATTGAAAGACAGAATGGACTTTCATGAGAAGTATTTAAGTTTCCAGTCACTGAAAATGTCCAAACATAGACTGGAATCCATGCTCTTCTAGAAAACCAAGTAACCCAAATTGCCAGCCTTCCTTAGCCATTGAATATACACATATATAATATATAACCTCTAATAAATACCTGGCCTTCTGTAACTTGCATAGGAGGACTATAGATTTCTCTCTCCAAGCATTCGAGCTTATTTCAGAAATTAGTTCAAGAATTAGTTCTCTCTGAAACTTTTTTCTTGCTGCTACTCTTAAATTTTAGCTTTCCAAATTCTCCTTCACATCTAGCCTACTTAGCTTTTTTTTTTTTTTCTTTTCTATCTTACCCCTCCTCTCTGTCTTAGGTCTTTTTAATTAAAGGTCTTTTAAATATAGATCAGCTTAACCTCTCTGACAACTTTAAGTTTTCTCTTTGCTTTGTCCTTTATTGAGATTCTAATATCCCTCAAGGGTCTGATAGGTAATTTAGCAGTCAGGAATTCTCCCCCTTTAGAAGTAAAGGACAGATGGGACAGACTATGAATATCCACTTATTAGTAATTATTGATCCAGTTGCACATTAACAATTGTTTGACTTTCTTACTTTGCTAGATATATGAAAGAAAAGCCAGGACACAAGACTTATGTAACCTTGGAAATATTGAATCTGTGACTTGTTCCTCTTATTTCTCCACATCTTCTGCAGCTGCTGGACATAGCAGGAAATCTCCTGGAAAGACCACTGGTAGCACGAGATGCATCTGATAAGTACCTGGTGCTCATCCAAATGTTCAACCAAGAGCTGGATACAGTGAGGATAATCTATGGTCAGCATGTCCAGGAGAAGGCAGAACTTGGTAGGCTGGTTTCCAGGGCATTTGGATGGAGGGAATCCCTACTACTGGGAAGCCTGACTAAGGATGGTACCACACCACAGTGTGATACCTTTGTTTCTATTGCAATTCTTAGACAACCTGTCTTATCTGTTTCTGGGCATGATATGCAGAGACAGGCCAGGATCAGGGATACACTAATTAATACTACAAGGTGGTTCCTCAAGGAACACACCACCAGGTAGGAGCAGAGTTACATAGCAGAATATATGTAGTCTCTGACTTGAGTTATAAAGAACTGTAATAAAACAAGATAAGCCATGGCTGGGATATTCCAGGGTCTGAGGAGAAGGTGGCCTTGAGAAGAACCCTGAAAGGTTGGGGAGATTGACAGCTGGGGAGAAGAAGCAAAGACCTCCAAAGAAAAGAGAGGAAGGTGTGTGGTAGGCACCAGTTGGGCCTGCCTATAGCCAAACAAGGTGTGTATAAGGAGATAGGGTTAGCTACAAAGTTTGGGGCCAGACCATGAAGTGCTCTAGGTGCCATATTTTAAGGACTCGAACTCATTAGTCAGGCAATAGGAAATGTCCAAGGTTTTTAAGTAATCAAATAATGGGACCACCATGTCTATAAACAGGTTCCATACTAAGGTCATTTAGGATTGCACCCACTTAGGAAGTCATTCCCAGAAAATCTCTTGGCCTCAATTTATGTGGGACCATCCTCATGACATCCAGCCAGGTACAGAATTTGAAAACTCAAATGCCTTATGAGGCCAGGTTAGTTTTCCGTTGCTGCATAGCAGGTGGGCGCAGCCTTCACGACTTCCACAGCACCCACCCTCCAGCTCCCAGTCTGTAGGGCAGCAGCCCAGCATGGGATGCGTCAGTCCTCCACCCAGTGTCACAGGGCTGCAACTGAGGCATCAGCTGGGCTGACTTCTCATCTGGAGGCGCCAGGGGGGAAATCGCTTCTGAGCTCATTTTTGTTGGTAGAATGGTCTCTGTTTCCTTGCTGGCTGTTAGCTGGGGACCACTCCCATTCTCTGCCACGTGGGAAGGCTGTGCGGCTGCCCCCACCATCCAGCCAGGGATGATGGCACACTGAAGCCTTCTCCTACTTCAAGTCCCTGTCTTCCCCTTCTGCCACCCACCAGAGAAAGTGCTCTGCTTTTAAATGGCTTGTCTGATTAAGTTTGTCCCACCCAGGATTATATCCTTGTTCCATGTAACACAACTGTCATCATAGGAGTAATATGGTATCATACTGCAGTTTCCCCTCACATTTACAGAGGAGGGGATTATGCAAGGGTGAGGCTCATTCTGTGTTATCTTAGAATTCATGTACCATAGGTGTGGGCTGAGTGGAAGCCATCAGGAAGCAGTAGAATCCACAACAAATTAAAGGAAGAGATCACAGTTCACTTCCAGCTGCTGGTTAGAAGCGGTGGCTCATTTTTGCCACATATTCCAATTTTACCAAGGAAGCTGGAAACTGATTTTTTCAAAATAAAATCACATAATTGCTAAATCTTGACAACTTATTCTAAACAAACAAAAGAATATTTGGTCTTTGCTAACTGTGGTCAAGCATTTTGTAATCTACATGGCCTGTCTCATAAATATCATAAATAAACTTATTGAATTTTCACATAAACCATTTTATAGATTTAAAACAAAAACAGGCCCAGAGAAATTAAATTGTCTGTTAAGGCAGAGTTTCTCAACTCTGACTGTATAATTAGAATCCTCTTGAGAGCTTTCACAAAATATACATGACTGACCCCCGCCTGGACCAATGAAATGAGATGAGGAGGACAGGGCCCAGGCATTCGCATTTTTAAAGAACCCCTCCCGTGCTGCCCACCCACCTCACCAAGGGATACAGATGTGCAGCCAGGTTGAAAATCACTGGTGTGAAGTCAGAAAGCCAGTGAGCAGCAGAGCTGGGCTGGTACCCCTGTCCTCTGGCCCTGTTTCATGTTGTCCCCAAGGTCACTCTTTCTATTCCCTAGCAGAACACAGTGGTCCCCCTAGGAACTCCACAGCTCAGTGTGAGCAAGGGTGACTTTAACATGTGAAAGCAGATGAGGCAAAAAGTGGATTAGCTGGTGGCAGGTGATCCTGGGCAGAGTGGGGCTGGGTGTCTAGGACCTCACTTATTCAGCCTGGCTGTGCTGTGCCTCCAGGGTTCTCCTCAGTGCACAAGAACATGCCCTCTGTGGCTGGGGGTCTTCGCTGGGCTCAGGAGCTAAGGCAGCGCATCCAGGGTCCCTTAGCCAACTTCAGACGCATCACACATCCGTGAGTACCTTGTTCCTGAAAGGCAGATTTGTTCTCGACTTCTGGTCTTGCTCTGGGTTTTGACTGTTGTAGAAGTGCAACTCACTTACGAAAGGCATGAAAATCATCCTTATTTCTTTCCATTTTTGGCAACTGACTAGTGTCTTGGTCTACTTGAACTGCCATTACAGAATACAGACTTGATGGCTCACAAACATTAAAATTTATTTCTCACAGTCTGGAGGCTGGAAAGTCCAAGATCAAGGTGCCAATAGATTTGGTGTCTAGTGAGAGCCCACCTCTGGTTCATAGATAGCCATCTTCTTGCTGTGTCCCCTGCTGGCAGAAGGGGTGAGGGAAGTGGCATCTCTTCTTACAAGGGCACTAATCCCATTTATAAGGGCTCCACCCTCGTGACCTAATCACCCCAAAGATCCTACTTCCTAATATCACTATATTGGGAAATTAGGCTTCAACATAAGAACCTGCAGGAGGGAATGCAAACATTTGGTCCATAACAACCAGGCACCTATTGAGCTGATTAGTGGGCCTCTTGGTGGTAAATGAGGCTCAATGGACAAGAGGCTGATTGCTTTTGCTCTGTGAGACTCATTTTTGGAGTAAAATGAGTCAGAGTTTTCAAGCTCTGTGGAGTTCTTCCACATGTCTCCCTCGGATACAAAGTCTCTTTGCTCCTGAGGCCCCAGGAAAATAATGGAGCCCAGTGTTTCCTAGAGTGTGGTGGGAAGGCCTCATGTGTTAGAAGGCCCCAGGTGCTTGTTCAAATGCAAGTCCCTAGCCTCACCCCTCACCTACTGAATCTGAATCTTGGGGCGGGGTGGTGTCTGTGTCTCTGCTTCCTCTGTAAGCCCCTTCCCCCATGATTCTGATGGTGACCAGCTTTGGAAACTACTGGCCTGCCTCACAGCTAGTCCTAGAAGCCGAGCTAGTTGGACGCATCTTGGCTGCTGGAAGAGAGAGGGAAAAGCTGATCATGAGACCGTGTGCAGGCTGCTGCCTAGGGAAGGATGGACTCCCTCTGGCCCCTCTTTCTCAAGACTGGGCTTGTTGAAAGCACTTGGCTTTGGCAAACACAACAGAAACAAAGGAATTGAAGTCTGGGCTCTGGCATCAGGTTTTTTTTAGCTATCAAGAGCCTTAGAGATCCTTGGCCCAGGTGGTAAGACGGATGCTTTCAGACGTGAAAAGGTGCTCAACACCACTAATTCTCAGGGACATGCAAATCAAAACCCCCTGAGAGGCCACCTCACACCTGCCAGAATGGCACTGTCCTCAAAAAGGCAAGAGATAGCAGGCACTAGCCAGGATGTGGACTACATGCAGCATCCTGTGCACTGTTGTTGGGGTTGCAACTTGGCGCAGCCACCATGGGAAACAGGGTGCAATCCCTCAAAAGGTTAAAAATAAAACTACCACACGATCTTAGCAATTCCACTTCTGGGTATTTATCTAAAGGAAATAAAATCATAATGTTGAAGAGATATCTACACCCCCACATTTATTGCAGTATTTTTTACAACAGCCAAGACATGGAAACAATCTAAGTGTTTATTGGTGGAGGAATCAATAAACAAAATGGGGCGTGTGTGTGTGCATGTGTGTGTATGTGTGAGTGTGTGTATATATATACATTCAGCCATAAAGAAGAGGGACATCCTGCCATTTGCAACATGGATGGAACTTGGGGGTGTTCTGCTAAGTGCAATAATTTAGACAGAGAAAGACAAATACTGGATGATCTCACTTGTATGTGGAATCTGAAAATAAAAAAGCATCAGGACAAAGAGGTCATATTTGTGGTCATCTGGTTATCAGAGGCAAGAGTGGAGGGTGGGAAAATGGACGAGGGTTTTCAAAAGGTACGAACTTGTAGTTATAGGATAAACATATCTTGGGGATGTAATGTACAGCACAGCACGATGGCCGCAGGTAACAGGTTGTATGGAATATTTGAAAGTTGTTAGGTACATAGATCCTAAAAGTTCTCATCACCAGAATAAAAACAATTTTTTCTTTTTGGAGGGTATCCATATGAGATGGTAGACATTAACCAAACCAACTGCAGTAACCACTTCACAATACATGTGAGTCATTACGTGGTACACTTTAAACTTGCACAGTGCTGGGTGTCAACTGCATCTCAGTCAAACTGGGAGAAAGTTCTAAAAGCCTGAACATTTTCAGAGGCAAAGAAGATGATGCAAAACACCAGAGGCGAGTCTGAGGGACACTTCCACCCCAACACCCAGTGTTGCCAAGAAGAAAATGTTAGAAATCTCTGGCTGTTGTAGAGAAAACCTGAAAATGCAGGTTTTTATGTGAAACACTCAGCTTGAAATGAGCAGCACTCCACTTTTCCTCAGACTCCCCACCAATTGAGCACCCGTGCCTGTGGGCAGCCTGCTGGTAGGCATACCTGTGAGGCCTCTGCTCTGTCTGAGGAGCTCTTTGTTTTGCAGATAAAAAAAACTGAGGCAAACAGAAGTGCAGTGACATGCCTGAAGTCCTGCGGAGGCCTAAGGAAAGACCTGGAAGTCTGGGTCTCAGAGCTCCTAGCCCAGGGATTCCTCAGCCACGGGAGATTTGGCCTAGAGAACAGCTAAACCCTCATCTTCTCTAGCGTGTTCCCCAAGGCAGGAGGGAGAAAACATAAATGGGGAGGGGCGGGGGTGGAAAGGCCGCTTTAGGGCCATAGAATGCAGTGGCTGTCATAGGTCCTGTCCCCTGGGAGCAGACTCTGAGATGCACAGGCAGGAACATACAGGGACACTCTTGGGAACAGCACCTGTGAGGGAGTGGGGGGATGGTTGGGCAGAGGGAGAAGTGCACAGCGATATGGTTGCTAGGAGGCCTCCTCCGATCCTCTGGGAACCCTGGCCCTGCAGTGTTACTCAAACTTTGTACCCCCACATGAGCTAGTTGGTAGATGTGGGCTGTCTGAAGGAAGTGTATGACCTTGGGCAAGATGGCTCTCATTGGTTGAGGCCATTACCGCAGAGAGGCAGCCTTGCTTTACCAGCAGCCAGCACTCCTGGCCAGAGGCAGGCAAAAGGATGGGGTAGGTAGGCATGCCTGGTCCTGAGAAGGGATCTCAGTGGCAACCCACCTGTCCTCTACAATTTCCATGGAGATTTATTTCCATTTGTTCTAAAAATGAATTCAGAATTGTGCTGTGCCTGTAATATATGTTTATTGGTTATTAGAAATGTTTTGGATGCCTCTCCATGAAATAAAGTAGAATCTTTAGGGAGTTTCTTGGCACTTATTCCGATGACTTCTTGAATCTTCTAGGCAACTGCCACCGGCCCCAGTGAGTGAAATTGCTCTCTCCTCTGTGTGTTACTTGTCCTTGAGTTGGCTCTGACTCCAATGCCTGGTGACCCTATGGGTAAACAGCACCCACAATGTCTGTCCTCACTAGCTCTGCTCAGCTCTGTGACTTTTTGTGGAGTCTGTCCATCTTATGTTTAGTATTCCCTTTTTCCTGCTGTCTTCTATTTTTCCCAGCATTATTGCCTTTCGCTCTTCCACCCTCATTCTTTTGCAGGTGTGAAATGCAGGTCAGGGATTTGAGGTTTTCGGACACCCCACAACTCCCTGAGGGGAGGGCTGGGCGCGAGCCTACCCACTCTCCCTGAAGCCCTTTCCACTTCTCCTTGCTGCCTCCAAGAGGCAGCTGCTTATTCGCTGTGGAAGGGCACTAAGCAGCTGGAAATCCCAGGCTTTCTCTACAGGCATGAGGGCTTACATTGAATGCTCAGGAGATCTTGTAAAGAAACTCTGTGTTGGTTTAAAGAGCAAATGGATTTTAAAGATTCTTTGCAAGATGCTACCTTGTTTTGCTGGTAGAACAAACAAAAACATACCCACCAACACAATTAGCATGAAGGTTTATGAAAATTATAGATATTTTGCCAATTTTCCCAGCACCTGGACCCTCAGTTTGTGTTGCAGAGGAGAGTCAAATAGGAGTAGGAGTGGGCAGCAGAGCCTCGGGCCGGACCCTGCTTATGTTCCTCTGCGGTGCTCACCATTCCTGTGGGGGTCTCTGGGAGGGGCCTGTGCATGCGAGCACATTTGTATATGTGCATGTGTGGTGCGTGTATGTGTATTGTGTGTACATACATTTAGGGGCTTGAGATGTGGGAGGGGACCTCATGTAAACAAGTCAATGGGTAGCAGGGCTTCTCATAACATGTCCTAGATGGATTTCAGAGAAGAGATAAAATATGTATGTATACATATTCATATGAAACAATGTGTGTGTGTAAACATTGTTATATAAATACATAAAACATCGTTTTATATATAATGTTAACATAGTTTTTGTTATAATGCGTAATGTCATGTGTAGTTTTTTTCCTTCTATACAGAAAACTATGGCCCCTAAAATTTTTCTTCCATGTCTCTATTCCCCTTTTATTCAGGGACTTTTTCAAGGGACTTAATTTACCTATGCATGACTAGCGGGGCCAGAGTGAAGGGTTGGTTGGTGGAGCTACTGGCAAAGATGGGGCTGCCCGCTTTTCAGGAAGTGCTGATGCCCTCTAGTGGCTCCTGGAGGATGTTCAGAAAGAATTCAGGCTCCTTCAGGGGCATTTGGAAGCCAGCCCAGGAAGCTATTCAATCTCTTCCTTAGAGACTGCAATTTGTTAATCAGATCATTCTTTTGACTTCTTCTAATCTGATAGAGCTTTTTCTCTCTTCTGTATTGATAGTTGCATGGAATCTGCTGAAGGAAAGCGAATGATTCAAAAATATGAAGTTATGCTTTCATTGCTGGAAAGGTAAGCAGCTTCTGGGATTGTATTGTTCTGCAAGTTGCATGAAGTTGTGTGTTTGAGCAGATTCATCAGTGGCTGGGAAGTGTTACTCTGTATGCTATGTTATAACCACATTATCTATGAACACAATGCTCTGGGTTGCAAACACAGGTGTCTAGGGAATAGAAACAGATACTTCTCCCCAGTAGTTTTTTGGGGAGTGAGCACTGGCTGAGCCAGAAGTGGGGCACTCCTCATGTGAGATCAGTGTTGGGGAAAATCGCAGCAGCTGCTCACTAAGCAGAAAGCAACAGTCTGTACAGTACAAAGAAAAAAAACAAGTTTTAAAAATATTTCCTGTATCTTTTCATGGACAAAGCATAAGAATGGAGATTTTCCATGAGTCCATAGTTGCTCCTGCTTTTAAGCTGAAGTAGGTCTTGAGGGCACAGGGTCTAGTGCCCTCATTGCCCACATTGTTACCAAAACTGACACTGTTACCACATCCCCTGGATGGGGAACCTGTCCGTGCCTCCCATCATCCCTGGTCTCCTTAACGTGACATGAAAAGTCCTTCCTGGTCTTTTCTTCCCTCTCCAGCCTTGACCCTTGCCTCTTTAGCCTCAGGTGTTTCCAGCACACAGTAGTCTATTTCCCATCTCCACCCTTTGTCCATGCTGTTGTTTGCTGGGAACACTTATTCTTCCTTCACTGCCCAACCTCTACTCATCAGGCATCACTTCTGCCCCTCTTCCCCTTATCACCATCACCCCTGGCCCCTGACATTAAATGCCACATGCCCTGTAGGCAGGGCTATGCTTGCTGCATTCTCTGTTTACCTGTTGTCCCACCATTAGCTGAACTCACCATGGGTTGCTTAGTCATCCTTTGATCTCCCAAGCCCAGCACATGGTAGGTACTCAGTCAATGTGTGATGACTGGTGACAGATTCTGTAAGTGACGTGAACATTAGTGTGACAGCAAATCTTACCCAATAGCTTATTTCAGTGTTGACTGAGATGAATCACAACTTCCTTTATCAACCACAAAGATCATGTGCAGCCTTTCTTTCTACTCTTCCCTTATTTAACCTATGCTGTTTTTAGAAATAAGGGGTTACTTGCAGGAGTTTCTATGCCTGTCTGTGAATGTATTCAGGTATTTTACTAGTAGTATCTTTAGTTCATAAAATAGGTAGTTTAAATAAATAGATAAATAGGCTATGTATACATGTATGTGTTCTATATAGGTAAATATATCTTTATATGTAGAGATCTATGGTGTCTGGATCTTTAGTTAATCATTGACAGGCATTGGGATGCTGGGAGATGCTTATGAAGTGGCTGTTGTTTCCTGTTCTTGCAGGTATGAGACCAGGCTTTACGAGGACTGGTGTCAGACAGTATCAGAGAAGTCACAGTACAATCTCTCCCAGCCACTTCTGAAGCGTGACCCAGAGACGAAGCAGATTACTGTCAACTTTAACCCACAGGTAAGTCTGGCAACAGTAATATCTTATTGGGTTCCTGAAGAGTTTCACTGAACTTTGCTGATTTCAAAGCAAAAAGGCTTTTTTATCTGAATATGAAAAAGCTGCTCAAAAGAATTTGCACCCCAGATTTCCTTTTTGGGATAGATCATAGGGTGTAGTGTTTTCTCAAGTTACCCAAGGTTCACATTTTCTCCAGAGTTAGCCAGTATATTTGTTTTGATTTTGCACAACAGAAAATATTGCAAAATATTTTTAAACTTTTCATATAATAACAGCTTTATTATATACTTAACTTTACAGACAAAGTTAGAATGGCAATTACAAAAGGTTAACTCTTCAAAAAGTTTAATAGGTTATATAGATGCACTATCTGAAATTTCAGATGGCATTGAAACAGATATTGCTACCTATCTCTGGACACACAGAATGATTGCATTACTGACCCTTTAGTACCGAACAGCTGACTGGCCTACCGTGAATGCTTGTGACCCATGAAGGCTGTTGACTGAACACTGGGAGGCCAAACAAGTGTAAGACCTGGTTCCTGCTCTCAAGGAGCCCAAGAGCTAGTAGGGAGCTTTAATGCCAATAAGCAAAAATTTATCTTAACTGCACAGCATATGATACATCTCAAAGGAATATCTTCAGAAATAAGACTCCAAATGAGTGATTCTCAACTGAGGCAATTTTTTCCCCTGAAGATATTTTTGGTTGTCAAACATGCACTGGGTGCTGATAGCACCAAGTGGGTAGGTACCAGGGTTACTGCTAAACTTTCTACAATGCATAGAACAAAGGGTTTTTTTTTTTTTGTCTAAAAATATCAATAGTTCCAAGGTTGAGAAACCCTGCTGTAGATGATGAGAAGGGTGGAAGACGAATGTGGCTGTCACACAATGTTGCCCTGGAACGCTTAATGTCGGAGAAGACAATGCTTAAAGTTAGCCCATGTCAGGAAGTACATCATTCAGTTACACGATAGAAGTAGAAAATATTGGCCATGCTGAGCTGAAAGCAGTCACCTGCTTCTGTCTGGAAGGCAAGTTCTCCAGGAGTGCAGTATAGAGACGGCTGAGGACTGAGCTGATAGCATATCAGTGTCTTTGAGAAAACTGAAGGTTAAGTAGAACTTCCATTCTGACTGAAATAAAAGTCAACAAAGGAAGTTGGTGGGTCCATTTTCCACTTTGATAAGCTATGAGTCTGTTATTGAACTCATTTGAATAATTTTATCAGCATTTCTTGTCAACATTATTAGATATTAAATGCCCAAAGAGATCAGTTTCTGGATTACCAACTAGGCCAGGGTCTATATATGATGATTATAGTAATTATGTCCTCAGTATAAGACAGTATTAAGGATCAACCACTCCTTTATACACTCCAAAAGCAAGGTCTCTATCTGCCCCAATGTGCAACACATAGTAGGTGCTTTTTGGTGTCTGTAGGTGATAGAAGGGAAAGGAAGTAGAAGAAAAACAGTGAGAGCAGATTTGGGGAGTGGAGATAAATGCCTAAATCGTGATGTAAGTCAAGGGGAGACAAGTACAGACACCAGTCAGAGAAGAGCAGCAGCCCTCCTGTTACTCGCACTGGCAGTGACGTGGCGACAGCTGTGGCGCTGAAAGTGGGCAGCAGCACGTACATCATTCTGGAGGGGCGATCAGAGACTTGCCCCTTCGGGGCCAGGATAAGAATTGTATGGGAAAAGTAATATACGTATGAAATGTACTTAAATTATTTAAATGCCCTGTTATTGGGCATTTACATTATTTTCTAGTTTTATAAATTTGTATTTCATGGTTCTAGGATGCACTTTTTTTAACTTTTTATTTCTGAAAATGGTATGCCTTTGTAGTTTTAAAAAAGTACATTTTTTTCTTTCTTCCTTCATTGTAAATAGAATAATAGTGAATCTTACCATCATTGGCATCTTACAGTTGGATAAAATGTGGTAGAAATAGTGCTACAATAAATATCATTAGTCACTGTTGCATCTATCCTTGATTATTTCCTTGGAATAAATGCCTAGAAATAGGATTGCTGGGCTAAAGGGTACTCACATTTTGAGACTTTTTGTGCATATTGTCAATTTGGTCTTCAGAAAGCTGGATTTCAGTCATTAACCTGCCAGCAAGATATTTATACCTTCCAACCATTTCCAGCTTGTTGGACTAGGAAAAATATATCTCAACACTATTTTAACTTTGTTCACGTGTTCATTGGCTGTTTACATTTCTTCTGTAAATTGCTTGTTCATGTCTTTCACCCACTTTTGAGTGGAAGTACCCTCTTTTCCTGTGAATTTGTTAGAATATTTGGAAAATACTCATCAGGCATTTAAAAATCTACTGCAAGTATGTTTACCAGTTGAAGTATGTCATTTTATTAAGTGTATGATATTTTTATGCATATAAAATTTTATCTTTTGTGGTTTTGTGTTTGGAATGGCCTTCTTTACCTTGTTATTATATAAATAATCCCACGTTTTCTTCTGATTTTTGTTTTCATTTCTTAAACTTAAATGTGTAATATCTATCTTGAGTAAAATTAACTAGGAGGCTAAAGTTATTTCCCCACCATCTTGTTAGCATTTGTTGTTGCCCTAAGTAGGGTTGGCTGACTGCCAATGAAGAGATTGTCCAGAGCCCCTGGAAGCAGAGTCAGAAGCCCAAGTATCTCAATATGGAAGTGGGGGTGGGGAGTGGGGGGGGCAGGGAGAATCTGAAGCCTGGTATCTGCTTTGTCACACATTCCTGTGCACATTGGTCCTTGTAAATTCAGGGATAAACACAATAATAAGCAAGGAATGATGAGCAGTGCTCTTAGCAACCCTGCAGAGGCCTCTGTGTTTTCATTGGGCCACATCTGCTTGGTTCTTCTCCTCTGCAGTTGCCCCTAAACTCAGTGCCCCAGAGAAGTTCAGAGAGGCCTGGATGACTTCCATCTTCTGACCTCCGAGTACAGGAAGACACAAAGACATGCCAGCCCAGGGTTATAGAAGTTAAGGGCTGTTTCAAATGATTATGTGTAACAGCCTCCTCTTGTCCTGTCAGCATCTGTGACCAAGGGTATGGCCTCATTTGCAGAGAATACCAAAAGTCTAAAGTTGAGGCTTCTCATGCATGTGGATAGCCCTGACCTTCATACCTCCACCCCTTGATGGGAGCTGGCTCATCAGCATGAGCCTGCCATTTCATCAGTCACATGCCCCAAAGCATCCAGGCAGAGTCCTCTCTTGCTGTCACAGGTGTCTCCTTTCACAGGTTTTCCTCCTCTTGCTCTTCATGGCTTAAAGATCCAGTGAACCCTGCTGCTTTCTGAGTCCTTTTTCTTCTGCATAATACTCAGCCTCCTTCTCTAAAACTACATTTAAGGACCAGAAGTAGAAACAGAAGTTAAGTGGGGCACTGAGGCCTCTGGGTTCCCTGATGTTTTTCAGTCTTTGACCCATATTGCCACTATTCACTGCTGCTGAACCACAGCCATTTATGTGGACTCTTTCCTCCAGCTGATTTCTGTGCTGAAAGAAATGAGTTATCTTCAACTGAGGCAGATGAAGCACATCCCTGAGACAGCAGCAGCCATGTTCTGCTCCAGGGAGTTCTATCGGCAGCTAGTGGTGCATTTGGAGTTGATGGCAAATTGGTACAACAAGATGATGAAAACGCTGCTAGAGGTGGAATTTCCATTAGTGGAGAAAGAGCTGCAAAATATTGATCTCCTCCTGAGAGCCGCAGAGGAGACTCTGAACTGGAAGACAGACGGTAACTGGGCACCACCTGGGCTCTGGGGAAAAGGCTGAGAGTCAAGATTCCAATAAAAGTTGGCAGACACTCAAATGATTAGCTGGTAATCTGTGTTGTTTTTAAAACACAAATGTGTCCTCTCAGACACAGGGCCAAGGTGCAGAAGGCAAGAAGGGTTGCTATTTTTCTTCTTCTTTTTCTTTGGATTTAATTGGTATATTTAGAAAACTTTGCCACCACACACTGGGGGAGGCTCAGAGGCTGCATGGGATCTCCCACAGTCTCCAGCATACACTGGGTACCCCATTAATGAGGGCTTTCACTATATTATCATTGTTACTTGGTTTTCTTAACTGGACTATAAACATCTTATGAGGGAACTATGAACTTACTTCTCTTGTGTCCTCCAATTCAATTCAATGAACTTTCACCTGCGGGGGGTGGGGGGAGGGGACTGTAGGGAGAATATGAGACATGAAGTATTATGGAAATGGCCCCTACCCAGAAAGGGCTCACATTTACTGAGGACAATAGACATATGTACAACATAAATTATATGAGACAAGCTGTGATAAAAAGCCTTTGGGGAGGTAAAAATAAAGTGTGGTAAACCACAGGGAAGGGAGACTAATTTGCATTAGTGTCCTCAAAAGAGTTAAAGTTTGAAAAGAAGGTCACAGTCAATTCATGGACATCTTGGAATGCCATATGAAAAAGTTAGAACTTTATTCCTTATAAAATAGGAAATGACATTTTCAACATTTAACGCAGTGAAAGTGCTTAAACAGGAAGGTTCATTAATCTCTGTAAGGTCACCAAGTTGCACTGGCGTGCCCCAGCAAGCATACCAACTTTTGTGTGCGTGGTAGGTAAGGATCACCTATTTGTTTCTTTTCCTCCATAAGTGGGGTTTTGGTAAGAGTTGGCTTTTTAATACAACTAGAAAGAAAAAGGCTTATTATAATGAAGTAACCTGTGCAGAAAAGTCTTTTATAAAACCCATGAGTGTTGAATCCCTACCTTTCACAGTAACTAGATGTTCACTCGTGCCACTGTCAGCTATTTCAATTAATTGTGTTTCTTTTGGGGAACAGGCATTTGGAATTATGTCATTGAAATGACTGATAGTATTCATGATCTTGAACAAAGGATTCAGAAAACCAAAGGCAATGTGGAAGAGATCCAAAACATCATGAAAACATGGGTGTCTCCAATATTTAAGAGAAAAGATGGAAGAAAGGAATGCCTTCTTTCCATGGATGACCAGCAAGATCAAATGGAAAAATACTACAGTTGCATCAGAGACTCTGGCCTGAAGATCCACGCTCTTGTTCAGGTAATAAGCAGCCTCCCAGACACGCCTACCACAAACGTCACGCGTCGAGAAGTGACACATGTTTGGGTACCAGAAGTGATTTGGAAATCACAATAATAGATACTGTGTCTTCTGCTGTCACAGATAGAAGTTTATACTGATAGCATTGTGGTAGCAGGGTGTCAAAATTAATCCTCTCTTAATGACGACACCACTTAGTCATCACATGGTTTAAGTCCCACACCAAACCCCAAGGGAATAAAAGGAGAAGTCAAGGACAGAATCCTAAATTATCTATTGCACTACCTACCTCTAACTTGCCCGTACAACCCAGTGTGGAACTCCACCATCATCTTCACGACCTAGCTCCATAGAGCTGAAAGAGATAATATCCCTAGCTGCATTTGATATAGAGAAACAAACAAATGCAGAGTGCAGCACTTAGTGCAGTAAGTGATCTTTGCCCTGCACTGTGATCAAGGCAACCTCCTATCCCCTCCTCAGAGACTGAACAGTGGAATAGAGATGGAAGTGGCCTCCTGTGCCAACCCTGCGGAAGCATCCACAGAGGAGTTCTGAGGGGCTGAGCTCAGGCACCAAGTCAGCAATGAATTACAGCTGCTGTTTTGGATTGTCAATAATTTGAAGTACCATGGATCGTGCTTTTTGACTTTGTTAATTTTCTTGATTTTGTTTTCTAGTCATTAGTTTCTGTTCTTTATTATTTCTTTCTAGTTCATGTGGGGGTAATTTACTCATCTTTGGTTTTCTAGACTATAAGGGTAAACATGTAGGGCATTATTTTAAGGCTTTCTTCCTTTCTAATACAAGCATTTGATGATATAAATTCCCCTCTGAGCAGTGCTTTACTTGCATTCCACAAATGTGATCTGCCTCATTTTCATCTCATTCAGTTTTAATTTTTTTCTGGTGATTTCTTTAACTTAATGATCATTTAGAAGTATATTGTTTAATTTCCACATATTTGGGGCATCTCTTGATATCTCAATGAAATTTATCTAATCTAGAATCTAATCTGATTCTACTGTGGCTTAGAAAAAATACTCTGGAAGATTTCAATCAGTTGGAATTTAGTGAGACTTGTTCCATGACCTAGAATATTGTTTATCTTATTGAGTGTGTCTTGTGTACTTGACAACATGTGTATTATTCTATTGCTGGGTACAGTGTTCCATAATTATCAATTAGTTCAAAGTGGTCGGTAGTATCACATCTTCTGTATGATTTTTGATTTTTTGTCTACCAATTACTGAAGGTAGAGTATTAAATCATGTATCATTTTTGATTTGTCTATTTAATTGTTTAGTTCTGTTATATTTTTTATCAAGTGTTTAAGCTCTATTAGTAGATATAAACAAATTTATAATTATTATAACTTCCTGATAAATTGGTTGTTTTATCATGAAATTCCCTTTTTATTTCCAATAATACCCCCTTGCCTTGAAGTCATTTTTTTTTTGGTAATACTATAATCTTTCCTTCCAGGTTCACTATTTTTATTTTTTACATTGTTCATCTTTTTCTACCCCTTTACATTTAAACTATGTGTTCTTTCAAGTTCAAATTCAGGTTCACTCAGTAGAAACTTACTCTTCTAAGTCTAATAACTCTGCCTATTAACTGCAGTGTTTAAACTTACACTTAATGTAGTTATTGGTATGGATGGATTTAGCTCTACCATTTTGCTATTTGTTTCCTATTTGCTTCATCTCTTTTTTGTTTCTCTGTTATTTCTTACCCACCTTCTTGTTATCTGTGGTATATTTTTAGTACTCTATTTTAGTTTCTCAATTGGAATTTCAGATTTACCTTGTTGCATTACATTTGTGGAGGTTATCTAGGTTTCAGTATGTCTCTTGAACTAATTGCAATTGACTTAGAGTTTTTCCATGAAATATAGGAATGTGTGTGTGTAAAACACACCTCACAACAGAGTATTATAATAACTTTTTGCTTTAAAAACTCAGGAAAATAAATTTACCCACAAATTCACTATTTCCACACTTGTTTTTCCTTTTTGTAGAACTGAGTTACCATCTTGCTGTTTAGGTCTGCTAATGACACATTCTTTCAGTTTCTGTTTATCTGAAAATATTTTTATTTCACCTTTGTTTTTGAAGCATAGTTTCACTGGATGTAGAATTCTGAGTAGGCAATTTTGTTTTTCTTTCAGAAGTCATTTTATTATCTTCTCTCCCCCAATGTTTCTCACCAGAAGCCAGCCATAATTTGTATCTTTGTTCCTCTATATGTATGGTATTTTTTTCCATCAGGAATTTTTACTAGAGTCTTTTTAAATTTTTGTATTTTTCCCATTTGACTATGATGTACCTAGATAGGTTTTCTTTATATTCATCTTACTTAGAGACTGTGAGCTTCTTGAATTTTTCACCAAATTTGAGTTTTTAATTAAGTTATGACATTATTGTCTGCTAATTCAAACATCTATTTTATTTTTCTGTCTTTTAAAAAATGCAACAGAAGTTTATTTTTCTTTCACATACAATAATTCTAAGAAGTAGGCATTCCAGGATTGGTGGCAGCTATTTTCTGAGTTTTCTCTTAGTGGTTTTCTCCCTTGGTTAAACATCACATTTTCCTGCTTCTTTGCATGTTTAGTAATTTTTTATTATGTTCTAGTCATGTTGGGCACCACTTTAGAATCCAGATGTTATTTCCCTTGAAGAGTCTGTTTCTCTTTTGGCAGGAAGTTAACTTACTGGTGGGTCATCTCGATCCTGTTGAAGCTCAAGTTTAAGCTTTGTTAGGGAGGGTCTAAAGAAACCTTTCTCTAGAACAGAGCAGCTCTAATCTTAAAGCACAGCATTTCTGAGGTCTCTACTGAATTCCTGGTTACCTTTGAGGTCTTTTCATGATTTCTGATAGAATGCAAATATCTTCCAGTACTTTGTAACCAACACAATCTCCATTCAGCTAAGATTCCTAGTAATTGTTCTCTGCCAGGACTTGCAGAGTCTTGCCCTAAACATGTATGGGTTAATTCTCAAAGACTCAAGAGGACTCGTGAGTCCTCTCAAGCAGTGTCAGCAGCCCCAAACCCCAGTTTCTTTTTTTTCTGCCCAGCAGGAAGGACTCCGTAATTGAGATCCACTTTCCTCAGTCATGGGTTGGAAAGTACCTCTAGGTAAAGCCAGGTGGTTGTACAGCTCACCCTGAGTATTTCTCTTTTCCCAAGGATCACATCCCTTTATTGCCTGTTATCCAGTCACCTAAAACAATTGTTTCTTGTATTGCATCCAGTTTGATAGCTGTTTGTAGCAGAAGGAGAAGACCGACGTCATTTGTCTATGTTGTCTAGGATCAAAAACTTGAGCTAGATCTTTTTAGTCTGTAGTAGATTTGAGATAGAGAGGTTAAAAGTGCAGATAGCTATATCGATCACATGACATTTGGAAGGAGAAAGAACAACTATACAAAGCAGTCATAAAAACTCAAAGTTTTAAAATATAGAAGCATACATACACATCTTAATAATACCCAAAAGCAACACTATATTGTCTCTGTGTTATGATTTGTGTGCTGATGAACTTTAAGTCATTAAGAAAATCTTGAATATACTTAGGAAGGAAAAGTGTAGGTAAGTGCATGTTAGAAATTTTAGAGTTTTGTTACTCGAAGACAGGATCTTGAGATTTTTTTTTTTTTAATTCAGGGAGATTTACTACATGAAAATGTAAAGTGGTGTGAGTCAGCTAAAAAAAATATTTCTGCAAAGTAGTTGCAACTTTCATTGAAGGAAGATACAAGATAAATGGAAAGTTGCTGTAAAAAGGCTTAATAATGAAAATGATGAAGAGCACTTGCCATACCAGCAGGAGAGAAAAAGAAAAAGAAAGAAAAAGAGGAGAGGACATGTGTATGTTCTTTATGTGTAAACATTTTCTAAATCACTCAGTATGATGCAGGTTTTTAGTTGATATTAAATGCCAATAGCACAACACTCCGGCTCATTTCTAAGGATTATCCAGGAAGTGCTTTACTTGTTTGAACCCCAAATTTCTTATAATTCTTGAATCATAATGCCTTCTACCCTCAGTCTTCCAGCCTGACTTCTGCTTTGGTGCAGCTTTCTTCACAGCACATCAGTCAGCATTTACGATGCACACACTGCATCCAGCAGCATCCCTGCTGAGAACGTGGCCTGAGCCAGCCCTCTTTCCCCAGAGGCAGGATGAGACACCGTCCCCCCTTTATGGGTTACCTTTATGTTCCTTTCAATCAGTGGTGATTCCCATAAGATAGAATGTATTTGATAAGCATATAATAGCAATTCTTCACAGGAATGTTTTTTCTCCATGTGTTATTTATAGTCCCATTAATGATGATCAGAACTTCCTTATTATTAAACAGGGTTTACATCACTTCTTTATTTTTTAGGAAAATCTGCGTCTTTTTTCAGCAGACCCAACCTCCAATATTTGGAAGACTTACATTAACTACATCGATGATATGCTGCTGGATGGATTCTTCCTTGCCATTGAGTGCTCCCTCCAGTACCTCCTGGAAAACACTGGTATTCACTGACTTATGCATGGGGGTTATTAAAAGGGTAGTAACAGTAATGGCATCTGTTGAGTTACAGTGAAGTGCAGTCAAGTGTTTATGACTTTTCCCAAAAAGATGGTGAACATTTTGTGAATTATACACAGTAATATAGTAAAGATATTGAGTTTCTAAACTGTTCAAACAGAAGAGACTTTAGTTGTTCCAAAACTCAAATGATAGACCAGACTCTAAGATAATGAAGTTCAAAAGCAAAAACATAAAACCTTATTCAATGTAAATCAAGCTTCAGTAAAGAGGAGCGACTAAGCTGGAATACCGGGAAGCACAATTAGTAAAGGCAGCTTCAGCGAGACTTGACTTGTGGTGATGGGGGTGGGGCAGTCTCGCCTTCAAGCTTACTATACTCTATCTCTGCAGCTTTGAGAACTCAGAGAGGTTGTAGCAGCCAGGTTAACTGGAAGAAGTTTTTCTCTGTGAAAAAGTATCAGAGAAGAGGCCAGGAATTAGGTAGCTTTCAGAATGAAAAGGAATGTTAAGAAGAAGGTAATGGCACTCTTTGAAAGTTAAACGATAGCTAAGGGCTTTGGATTTATGGTAGCTACATTGGGTTAAGGTGTAGGGAATCAAATATATTATAGTAAGAGCGAACCTCAGCTAATAAGGAGTAGGATGGAAAGGGCAGAAAGAGGTCAGGAATAAAGTTGAATTAAACCTTTCAAATCTGGTAGATTCTGAACAGCTCAGCAACGGTCATATGGAAGAATTCATTAATGGAAAGGCAGAGGTGAATATTTTGAAGGCAGAAGATGAAGGTGAGATGAGACTTTCAGATATCAGGTCCAACCCAAGGAAAGAAATCAAATGCAGAGTTAAAATAGGCAGGCCAAGATCTGTGTCCAGGCATCCCACCCATGCAAAAGGGCACATGCAGACCCTAGGCTGAGCCGGAGAGGAGCGAGGCCCAGTGTTGGGTAGAGCTCAGATGGGCAATGGCCCCATGGTGCAGAGGCTGAGGTCAAAGGCAAGGTGTTTGCTGGCAGGGTGCAGGGGTTCCCCAAATCAACAAAATGCAGCAGCAGAAAACAGGGGCTCCAGCACAGTCAGCCAGCAAGGTCACCTTCAAGATCCTGGGGGCAAGCCCCTGTGAGGCAAAGGACACAGACACTGAGACTGGACAGCTGGCTCCCAGGAGCCAGGGACCTCAGTGCCCACCTAGGTGAACAGACCAACCTCCTCTGATGTTGGAAGTTTGGAATTTCTGGTCTCTCGTTCCTCCTTCAAGATCTAGGGAGATGCCTCAGCCACACACATGTGCAGGCAGTGCTCAAGAGATGGTCCCTAAACACTGTGACTCACCTTTGACCAATTGTACCCCTGACCTGCACTGTCTGTTGTGGCAGGTTGTCTTCCTCTTGTGGGAAGGAGAGAGTGGGAACGAGAGGATGGAGAGAGGAGATGGTAGTATTTTTCTGAGATTGCTGAAGCTACCTTTCTCCATGGAAATGCGAGGAAAATGGTGCACACTTTCTTTACACTGGAAGATGAGCAGGAGCTAGAATTAGCAGCTGCCTGAACTGAGGAGCTACAGATAAAATGAAAAAGGCACTGGTGAAGGTGAAGGAGGCTAAAGAGAGCAGCCTCTAAGAAGAAGAAAATCATTGTAACCCTTTGCAGTAGCCAGCTGGGCAATTTTATTACTCTGATCTACCTTACCATTTCTACCTTCTCTTGTTCAGTCAAGCAAACACCATTCTTATGCTTTGGTCTGGCCTCCCAGAAAATTCATTGAATGCAGCCCTGCCAAGGCTAAATTCTACCCACTCTCCAGAAATCGTCTTTCCCTTCTTAACTGCTAAAGGGATTTACTCACACCAAGTTGTGGAGCCACCAGGACCACCTGGTTTGTATGGTCATTATGCTGGCATTGCATCTAACATAGGGATTGGGTTCTCATGACAGTATATGGGGCAAAACTCTCATAGAGTCAAAATAACCTTGAAAGTCTTGTAAATCCTTTAAACTATGTGCAACCTGGCCTAATAAATTAGAAGCATCTAATACATGTAGGAATGCAGAATATATCATGAGTACATAAGCAAAGCATAATCTTAAAAGTTGTTTTTTTTTAAGTGTTCTACAATAGTAGTATAGTTACTATGATATTGATAAACTTATATTCTCTTAAGTTCAATATGCATTTTATGGGACACTCCTGAGTCCAATAATACAAATTTATTATTCTGAAGTTTTGAGGGCCAGAGTCTAGTTTTACATATCTCTGAGGAGTCCTCATGTTTTGTTGTTGTTGTTGTTGTTGTTGTTGTTAGGGAGAATGATTACAAAACTCCATCAATAGTGCAGCTTAAAGGGCAAACAAGTTTATGCCCCATGCACTAGCCCAAAGCAAGTGCTCCAGGTTAGTGGGCAGGTCCCTTCCATACCAGGGTTCCACTACCCCACCAAGGCTTGGTGTTCATTCTCAGCTTTATCTGGGTCACCGGCCTGGAGGAGGGGAGAGAAGGCTCGCCTGCTGTCTCCAAGGCCCTGGCCCAGGAGTGGCACCATCACTTCTCCCCACAGCTGCTGGTGAGGGAACCGCGTGGCCACACCTCACTGCAAGCTGGGAAATACAGTGTGCGCACTTACAGTTCTAGTTCTGGGAGAAGGGGCCAATAAATTCCAATGAGTAGTCTCTGCCACCCATAGTATCCAGCACATAACAGTCTCCTAAATATTCCTACCACCAAAAAGATATAGGAAAATAACTGGTTACTGATAAAAGTTTTGGCATTTATCTTGTACTTGGAATATCTTACACCATGATATATTTTGATTTAAAGTTAACAAGACCAGTTGTCTAGCAAGTTATCAGGAATTTTAAAATTACTTATACTGTTATAAAATTTTTTATCACTATGGGACTACAGAATTAAAATAAGTTCTGTTTTTATAGACAGGAAGTAGAACAGGCAGAACTGTAACATCTCTTTGCTTTTCATACCTGTGCAGCCAGCGACAGACCCCCCCCCCGACCCCCTAGTGGCTGCCAGTGGTATTTTCTAGTCTGTGCTTAGGAAGAAATGAGCAGCTTCCAAAAAAGTGGCTTTGCGCAATCTACCCCTTCTCAACCAGAGTCTCTATTGCCTCCCAGGAGGCATTTGGGAACGTGGAATGAGACAGACTTCAGTTAATCCGTCACTGGAATATGCTCTCTGAAGACAAGGAGAGGAACTGTTCTGCAGCGCCCAGGGTAGCCCCGCATCGAACTTTAACTTGGCAAGTTCAAAATGTCAGTACTTCCCCTGCTGGTAAACATTGTAAGACTGAATGAGACCCTCCCCTTTTCTGGGTGTTAGCAAAGTTTACCTTTCCATTTTCTATACTGAGCAGCTCATTTAAAGGAAAGAAATGCTCTTGGTGTTTTTAAAATGATACTTCTCTTTGTCCATTTTACCTATTTTCCTTTTTTTTTTTTTCTTGTTTTCCAGAATGTAAGCCAGGACTCAACCCAATATTTGAAGCACAGCTGAGTTTAGCAATCCCAGAATTAGTTTTCTCTCCATCTCTGGAGTCTGGAGTGGAGGGCAGCTTCTATGACATGGTTGAGGGTCTTGTCACCAGCATTTTTAGAATGGCATCTTTGGTTCCACGGCTTTCCCCACAAAGCATCGATCCCCACTATCAGGTACTGGATCTGCAGCCACTCTGCCTTCTGGCCAGACCTGGGACTCACTGCAGAGTGCTGGTGTGATCTACCTGCTCTTGTCTTGCTCCCCAGGTTGACATGGAGGCTATGGCCAACTTGGCAAGGATGCGGAGCACACTCATGGACAGAGTTCAGGGCATGATGGCCCTCTGCTGCAGCTACCGAAACACCTTCAGCCAGTACTCCTACCTCTATGTGGAGGACCAGAAGGAGATTCTGGCCCAGTTTCTGTTGTATGGGCACATCCTCACACCTGAAGAGATTGAAGCCCATGCAGAAGATGGCATCCCAGAGAAGCCACCCCTCCTCCACCAGTTTAAAGCACAGATCGACTCCTATGAAAAGCTCTATGAAGATGTGTGCAGGCTGGAGCCCATCAAGGTGTTTGACTGCTGGATGAGGATTGACATGCGACCCTTTAAAGCATCTCTGCTGAATCTAATTAAGAGGTGGAGCCTCCTGTTCAAACAGCACCTTGTTGACTATGTCACCAACAGGTAATACGGGGGGGGTCTCCTTGGCTTTCGTCCAGCATCCCAGGCTGTCTGGATCGTTATGTTTTTAACTTGCCTTCATATATTTGCCCATGGGCTCATTGGTTAAGTGAAGTAAAGCAGCCAGTTGGAGGTTCTAGGCTTTTGGACACCTGTGGTAACGTTAGACCTGCCCTTTCCTTTGTTCACTAGATGTGGCCTGTTTTTGTTTTATCTTCCATTTGGTGCCCAGTGTATGAAAGGCACTCAGTAAGTGGTAAATAATGTTCAATGCCACAGCAGCAGATCCAACCTTCCTTCCCAACTGTGGCTGTTAAATCTCTTTAAGTCTGAGTGGCAGAGCGGGGTTTCCTAGATTCTATTTCTACCACTTACTCCTGGGGGCAGATCATCCAGCTATGCAACGTGGGTATCACTGAACTGACACACTCTAGGTGCCTGTCTGGGCCACTCTAGCTTTGTGACAGATTGGATCTGAAATTCTGTCTGTTCCATCGGGGCCCAGCCTGGCACCAGGCCCTTCACACCAGAGCCTCACCCTGTAGGTGAATAATCACGTTGGAGAGCAATCTCCCAGTCACTTCATGTTAGCCTTGTCCCCACAGATCCACCACAGTCAGGGTCTCAACTCCCACCCACTTTCCACAGAATCCTGCTGGGTGCCACCATCCCCTGTTCAGCAATTAGCCTTTTGGGCCAGCTGATGCTATTGGGCACCTGACCTGCCTGCTCCCCGAAGTTTGGTGCTGGTCTTGCTGAGTGCTGCAGCTGACCTGCTCAGTGACCTAGAATGGAAACAGCCAAGTTGAAGATGTGTCTGTCTACAAATGGAGTCAGAGACTTTGCAGGGGTGACAGTCCACCCTGTGAAAACCACAGGAAAGCAGTGTGGGATGTTTCAGACAGGGCTTTGTAGGTGTTAAGAAGAGGCCAGTTTTCCATGCTCAGAGAGGCAAGAAGGGGAAGCTGTGGTGGGGGCAGAATAGGGGACCGTGACGGCCCCAAAGGGATTAGTGTTTGAGGGACAGCTGCCCTATGATCCCTCTCCAGTAGTAAGTCTGGTGACCCAAGATGATGGGGGCATTTTTAAAAATTTAGGTTTTATAATTATTTAGGTATGGTGAGACCAACAGGTAAGGGCATCAGCATTGAAAAGTCAATTTGTTAGACTCATAGACCCCAAAGGACAGGGGGGTGCCACACCGAGCAAGGCACACAGGAGAGCTTCCTGTGCAGTCAGGAGGAACAGGGGAAAGGGGGCGCCATGGGGGAGAGCCCTTATTGAGGCTCCCATGGAAAAGAATGGGTGATCCAGGGTAAGTAGGTTTAGGATTGACTAGTTTGAGTAATTTCAACAGGCTCTGGGCTGTCTGTAGCTGCCTGGCACCTGGCCCTGTGGTGGTTAGGGCAGGGTAGAGGGGATAGTGGCATGACATATGAGAGACAGTGAGAGGAAGTGGCTGGGGGTATAGATCCTGGACTGATTGATTTGCACCTGCAAACCATGATCAAAGGCAAGTCCTCTACAATCTCCAGAAATTGTCTCACCCGCGAGGGGCAGTTTCTCCAGTGTCAGTCAGGCCCCAGCTGTCAGACCCTTAGGAACATGTGGTTGACACAGGGCATGATGATAGCAGCTGCCACAAGTCTCATCAGGCAAGGCTTCCCAGGATCTAACGGCTGGTTTCACAGGATAAACACATGGGGGAGCAGTTAGGAGACCTTACTTCGTGTCCGTGAACCCCTCACCTCTGAAAGAAGATAGTATGACTGGATTTCTGTAAGGCGCCTTCCAGTTTTATTAGTTGGTGATTTCATAAACTACTTTGCTACACTGCAGGAGAGTGAGTTGTTGTGTTCTCAAGGATTATGTAAAATAGACATAATTGGAACAATAAAAACCACTCATTACTGAGTGTCTGCCATGTGCCATGTAATTTGTGATTTCCCCCTTCCTGTAGTGGGTATCGGGATTCACCCCACCTTGCCTTACAGCTTATGTACATTTCATTTGCTGTCACAAGTCCAATCCTTTTTTTTATCATTTGTCTTCTTCAGCTGAGGCTGCTCTGATACTGTGATTTATAGTAACAAATATATATTTGGTCATTGTCCTCTTTTCTGGCACACAGCTCCTAAGACGCTTTGAATTGCCAAAGTGATGGGACTGATAAAGGTGTCTTTTGTTATATTAATGAGGTGACTTTTGGACCCCACCTGAGGAAGGGGTCTGGTTGCCAGGAGAGCCAACTTTGTGATTAGAGAGTTGGAACTCTCAGATGCACCCTGAAACTCTGGTGACAGGAAAGGGCTGGAGATCAGATCAATCACCAATGGCCAAAGATCTAATCAATTATGCCTCTATAACAAAACCTTCATCAAAACCAAAAGCGACAGGGATTGGAGAGCTTACAAGTTGATGAACATGTAGCGAGTTGGGGAAAGCGGTGGGCTCAGAGAGGGTATGGAGCTCTATTTCCTTTCTCCATGCCTTGCCCTGTGCATCTCTTTTATCTGGCTGTTCCTGAGTTACATTCTTTTTATAATAAAACAGTAACCTAGTAAGCAAAGAGGCTCTCTGAGTTCTGGGAGCTGCTCTCACAAATTGATTGAATCCAGGGAGGAGGTTGTTGAAACCTCTGATCTATAACTGGTCAGTCAGAGGTACAAGTAGTAAGTAGAATTATGATTGGTGTTTGAAGGGAGTGACACAGTCATATAGGACTGAGCCTTAACCTGTGGAATCGATGCTGTCTCCAGGGACATAGTCTCAGAGTTGATTTGAATTATAGGACAAATAGCTGGTATTGGTGGTATAAGAAACCTTCCCCCACCCTCACCCTGCACATACACATTGGAATTGCTACTAGAATTCTAATAGCTGCCATAAAAAGTAGCATACACTGGGTGGCCTAAACCACAGAAATTTATTTCTCACAATTTTGGAGGCTAGGGAATCCATGATCAATATGTCAGCCCATATGATTCCTGGTTCAAGCTATCTTTCTGGCTTTCAGGCAGCTGCCTTCTCACTGTATCCTCATCTGGCCCTTCCTCAGTGTCTGAGGGCGAGAAGGAGAGAGACAGAGATACACACACACACACACACACACACACACACACACACACACACACAGTCTTCCTCCTTTTATAAGGCCACTAGTCCCTTATGAGGGTCCCACCTGCACTTCTTAGCCTCATCCAACCATAATTACCTCCTGAAGGGCCCACCTCCAAATCTCATCACATTGGACTCTAGGGCTTCAATGTATGAATGTGTGGGGGATGCAAACATTCCATCCATAACATCATCTAAACTCAACTCCTATTCCACCCTTCATATCCTCATCCACCCCAACCCCATTCTGGCCCTTGCAGAACCTTCCACTGTGCCCTTCCTGTAGACATCACTGTCTTCTATCAGCAAATGCTCATTGTTCTCTTCACCTTTTATCTTCTTTTTGCACTAACTGAAGCCCAGCCCTTTCCTAAAGATACTGCTTCCCTTGTATACCTCCCAGGTAGGGGCTGACTTTTCCCCTATTCTCCTCTTACCACTAGTCTTGGACATAGGTAAGATATTCTTGCTCTTCAGTATTTCTTCTGACTCATTTCACCACCTCTTCTTTCAAAACCCTCAGCTCCACTGGAGCAAATTCTATCAGACAATGTGAACTGCCACTAGTCTGCATACAGTCATCCTGCCCCATCACTGCAGATCTTACCATCTGGCTCAGTCCCTTTTTCCACCCTTCAGCTAATAATCATCCTCAGTGACACAACCTCCACATAGTCTCCATCACACCTTCCTTTTATTCTGTTGATCTCTCTCCCCAATGCCCTTTCCCTCCATCACACTTCTGCTACCTAATTCTACCCTGCACTCTTGGTGGTGCAGGAGGAAACATTTGGAAGTAATTGTTCTCCCTTCAAAATCTCAGATTTGACCATTCCATTCTCTACCACCAGCTGGTATCATTCCAGCGGACTTACTTGGCAATGCTGCCACGAAAAGTTCTTCAGACCCATCAGGATTTTCAACTCATTGGCCCCTATGCTTTCTCAGTGTTTATTATCCTTGCTCACCATTCCCACTCCCACCTTGTAAAACCCTGACTCTGTCTAAATTCAGTGCTCCACATCTGCACCTGAGTGATTCATACTTGATAAAAAAAATGAACAAACCATTCTTCTGCCAAATGTCATGTATAAACATAAAATTCAAGTAGATCCTGCACATTTTTATAGATGTCTACAAATTCTCTCAGACTTCCCTTTCCTCTTTCTCTTTAAACCTCAAACATCATCTTTGCTCTTATAACTTTGTCTCTCATTCACTGAAAAATTAGAAGCAATCATGAGAAAACTAACTCCCCTTTTCAACCCCAAATTAACCATCCTACTTGCACTTGCAGCCATACTTTCAATGACCTCAACTGTTCCAGTGGATAAACTCTCCCCACTTTTCTAAGTCTGACCTCTTCCCTCTCATCTACTCAAGGACCTACCTCCTTAAACACTCCCTATTAATTCTCAACAGCATGCAAATGTATTGTCAGAGCTGCCACCTTTAAGAAAAAAGAAAGAAAGAACATGGCTACAAGTCTTTCTGGCTACAACACAATATAGATATCTCTATATTTGATTCTTTTACTTCTTCATCCATTGTCTCTATGAACAGTTTTATCATGAACTATAGCATGCATACAATTTAGAGAAAAATATTACAATGAATACTTGTATTTGTCTCACCCAGCAAAGCAACAGAACATTGGCTGTATTTTAAAATTTCCTTATATACTTCTCCCTGATCAAATCCCCTCCCTCCCTACTAGATGTTACCCCTACCCTAAATGAGAAATAATCCTTCTCATGCTTTTCTTCATAGCTTAATATATATATAATATACAGATACATGTGTATATGTGTGTATATATCCATGTATTTACACACAGATACTTGTTCATGGCTTGTATATATACACATACATATATACACATGCATGGCTATATATACATGTACATATCTATGGCTTAATATATAATGCACACGTGTGTATGTGCACATATGTGTATGTGTATGTATAAATTATGTGTGCATATACATATATGTACATATCTATACATTTATAGATTTGTGTTTTGAAATATGAAAATGAAACAATATCACATATTTTATAATTTTCTGTTTTATTTCTTTTACTCAGCATTATATTTGAGATCCATTCATGTTAGAAATGTAACAGTGGTTCATTCATTTTCACTGCTAAGTACTCCATCATAAGAGTATATCACTGCTTATGTATCCATTCTGTGGTCAGTGAACATGGAAGCTGTTTGAACAGACTTTGCTAATGTCAACAGTGTTTCTATGAGTGCTTTCATACATGTATCATGGTGTGCATGGGCAAACATTCCTCTAGGGTGTATACAGAAGAGCAGAATTGCCAAGTCAAGAAGAATACATATGATGCCAGCTTCCTCCATGAGCAGCCAGGTGTGAAAATTCCTGTAGCCCCATATCCTCAACACTTGCTGCTATTGACAAACTGTTTAACACTGGATGTTGTTCTAGTGCTATCTTATTGTGGTAAATAGTTTGCATTGTTCTGATTATGAGTAAAGTGGCTCATCTCTTTATTTTGAGTGAGTCATTATATTTCTTCTTCTGTACCTGTTCATAACTCTTGCCCATTTTTTCCTTTTTTTAATTGAATTTATTGTGGGTGACATTGGTCCACAAAACCATATAGGTTTCAAGTGTACAACTCAACAAAACATCATCTACACACTGCATTGTGCAAGCAAAGTCTCTCTCTCTGTCCCCCACCCCCTGCTTTTGCCCACCTCCACCTACTTCCCATCCCCCTGTCCCCCTGGCTAACACCACACTGTTGTCTGTGTCTTTGTATTTATCTCTGTTTTTTGCTTAATCCTTTCACATTCTTTCATCCAGCCCCCTCCTCTCCCCTCCCCTCTGACAGCTATCAGTCTTTTCCATGTATCCATGCTTCTGTTTCTATTTTGTTCTTCAGTTTTATTTTGTTGATTGGATTCCACATGTAAGTGAAGTCATGTGGTGTTTGTCTTTCTCTAACTGGCTTATTTCATTCAGCATAATAATCTCCAGGTACATCCATTCTGTTGCAAAAGATAAAACTTTCTTCTTTTTTGTGGCCAAGTAGTATTCCATCGTGTAAATGCACCACAGCTTTTTTTATCCACTCATCTACTAATGGATGCTGAGGCTGTTTCCAGATCTTGGCTATTGTAAATAAATTTGCAATTAATTTAGTGGTAGTATATATTTATTTGAATCAGTGTTTCAGGTTTCTTTGAATATATTCCCAGAAATGGGATCACTGGGTCGAACATTTTTAATTTTTTCAGGAAATTTCATACTGTTTTCCACAGTGGTTGCACCAGTCTGCATTCCTGCCAACAGTGCACAGGCTTCCCTTTTCTCCACATCTTCCACAGCATTTCTTATTGGCTGATTTATTAATGATGGCCATTCTGACAGGTGTGAGATGATATCTCACTGTGGTTTTAATTTGCATTTCTCTGATAATTAATGACATTGAACATCCTTTCATATGTCTATTGGCCATCTGTATGTCCTCTTTGGAGAAGTGTCTATTCAGGTCCTGTGCCCATTTTTTTTTTTAAATTGGGTTATTTGTCTTCTTGATGTTTAGTAATGTAAATTCTTTACATATTTTAGAAATTAACCCTTTATCAGATGTATCATTGGCAAATATATTCTCCCATTCACTGGGTTCCCTTTTCATTTAGTTAATGGTTTCTTTTGCTGTGCAAAAGTTTTTTTTAACTTTGATGTAGTCTCATTTGTTTATTTTTTCCTTTCCTGAGATGATATATTTGCAAAAATATTGCTATGAGAGATATCTGAAATTTTACTGGTTATGTTTTACGCTAGGATTTTAATGGTTTTGTAAGTTACATTTAAGTCTTTAATCCATTCTGAGTTTATTCCCATGTAAGATATAAGTTGGTAGTCGTTTCATTTTTTTTGCACATATCTGTGCAATTTTCTCAACACTATTTGTTGAGTAGACTATTTTATGCCATTGGATGTTCTTGCCTCCTTTGTCAAATATTAATTAACCATAAAGTCAAGTCTTTAGAAGAATGGAGAATTCTGGGTTCTCTATTCTGTTCCATTGATCTATACATCTGTTTTTATGCCAGTTATCAAAACCATACTGTTTTGATTACTATGATCTTGTAGTATAGTTTGGTATCAGATAGTGTGATACTTCCAACTTGAGTCTTCTTTCTCAAGATTGCTATTCAGCATCTTTTTTTTTTTTTTGGTTCCATATAAATTTTTAGAATATTTTTCTAGATCCGTGAGATATGCCATTGATATTTTAATAGGAATTGTGTTGAATCTATAGATTGCTTTGGGTAGTATGGACATTTTAATGATGTTAATTTTTCCTATCCATGAATACAGTGTATGCTTCCACTTATTTGTATCTTTCTCAATTTCTTTCTTCAGTATTTTATAATTTTCTGAGTATAGGTCTATTACCTTCTTGGTTAAATTTATTCATTCCTAGGTATCTCATTTTATTGTTGTTGTCACAATAGTAAATGGGATATTTCCTTTGTTTCTCTTTCTGATAGTTCTTTATTGGTGTATAAAAATGCCATAGATTGAGAGGGAAGATGGCACCATGGTAGGAGGGACCAGATTCCACTTCCACCTACACATGGGAGAAAAACCTAGCTGATCTATGGAGGAACAGAGCAAACAGCCTACAGTACCACAGCATATATGAAAATAGGAGATCAAAAATTGTAGTGGACGTTGAAAAACCAGATGGTAAAGAGAATGCTTTAGGACAATAAGAGCCCAGAGATAAGCTCGGAGACTAGGGCAGCTGAAGCCCCCGGGCCCAGCACTTGCCGGGTCTGCCACAGGGCTCTAGGGAGGGAGCCAGGTCTACCACTCCCTTCCTGGCCAAACAAGATTTGAGCAGCAACGTGAGAGACCTGGTTGCTTGAAGTCACAGAGAGGGGAGTTGAGTTCTCAGTGGCAAACATGCTGGGGCTGTGAGCACCCACACATGGCCCTGGGAGGAGTACACGATGGAGCCCAACTGACCAGAGGCACCTGCAACCGGAAGAGGGGGCTTTGGGGTAGACCTGGAGCCCATGTCAGGAACCCAGGCAGTGTGAGTGATCCATGGGAGAACCAGAGCCCACGTATGTGAACCCAGGAAGTACACACGATCCATGGGAAATTTGGAGCTCACGCCTGTGAACTTAGTTAGGGTAAGCACGCACAAAGCAGGAAAACTGGAACCCACACCCATAAACTTGGGGTGGGCACACGCCGCATAGGAGACCCAAGCTCACACCTATAAACTCGGAAAAACACATGCTCCCCAGGAGGCTCAGAAACCACGCCCAAGGCCCTGTGCAGTGAGTTGTCGGGCTAGCTCTGGGAAGAGTAGCCCAAAGCTGACTGAGTGCTGAACAGGGAGAAAAGTGATACCTTACCATCACCCCTCAGCCCATTGCAGCCAGCAAGACCAGAAAACTGGCTTGGCCAGTTCAAAACCAGCGAGAAGTTTTTTTTTTTTTTTTT